>JABWTJ010001055.1:0-145999 GCA_016801875.1 Solanum sitiens
TTGAAACATAGAAATTTTCTTATATCTATAATTTAGGACTATTTAGAGGAAATTTGAGTTAGTTGGTATTGGAATAAAATTCAACTCGTGAGGAAGATGTGTTGTAATGAATAAATATATAATATCTGTGTTTGTGATTATTTATACATATTTAATGTGTAGTTATAATCATACATACATACAATCTTACAGTATTTATAAAATATCGATACATTGCATAAACATACATGATACAACCATTTAATCAATAAGAATTTTGGTCAATGATACATTTACTTGAGAAACCGTGTAAACATTGTCCTAAAAGTTAGAGTATTACAAGTATAATTTCATAACAATTGTAATAATTGATTTCTTTTGTTGTAATATGTTAAGCTCATCCATTATTATCATATATTTTGTGCAAAATGAATGACGACACATAAATATGTACCTTCAATAATTATTTTTATTAAAAAAATGTCCTCTAGTGTTTAACATCCACATGAAAGTTCAATCAATTTGAATATGCGCCTATTAAGACCTCACTCGGACTATAGTGCTTAATCTATACATTCTTCCAACATTTTTTCTTTATATGAAGTCATTTGGATATGCTTTGAACAAATAATTACTCAAAATTATTAAAAATAATTAGATGTAAATATTTCTTTTTGAGATATCAAATTCATCTTTCAACCATTTGGATGAATATTTTTTTTCCAAATTTAATATAAATAGCTTTAATTTCTTTTCAACATAAGTTATAAATTTATAAATCAATAAAAAACGAATAAAAATTCTAGAAAAAGGAAAAACAGAAGATAGAATTAAATAAAATATGATATAGCTAACAAGACAGTTCCAATTCAAAAATTAAAAAAAAGACAGAAATTAAAAATCACACTAGTGTTATAAAATCATTCAAAAGCCCAAGTATTGTCTATACGAATCTCTTCTTCTTCTTCATTTGGAGTAAAATCCTTTAATCCTATTGGAAACTTCTTGACATATCATATCCAATATCTTCTTATCGTTAAGAAAATTAGAAGCTAAGATAAGATCGTACAAAATCGAGTGGTGCAACTTCACAATATCCTTGTCAAAATTCATCAACATGCCTTTGGAGATGCCTTCCTCTGAATGTTTCTTCCAGTATTCGTCCGCTTTGGTCATTGTTTTCCTGTGGACATTAGGCAGGTGAATAACCTTTGAAACACAATCGTCTTCAACCATATTGTTGATAGCTTATGACCTTACGACTATCGCCTCATTCAGTACAAATAAATTACCATCGCAAGTCTTTAGAGTTAAGAACTTTGCTAAAGAATACATGATGATAAAAATATATCTTAATAAGAGATGTTAATTTTTTTTTTGAGAATATTATCGAAAGGAGATTTAAATGATTATAATGTCTGAGAGGGCTTAATTTAAAAAGCGTGAGATTTCACTATTTTAGTTGAAGTAGGAAGTCAAAACGGGGGAAAAAGTTCATGGGAATATTTATGGAGACTATTGCTTAAAAACAGAAAATTTCTTCTAATTGGAGTTAATCGGTATCTGAAAAATCCAATCTTTATCACTCATAACATATGTAAAAGATAGGATGATGGTGATAGGTACAAAAAAACTTTTGTTGTGTATCTTTTTGTAAAACCTGAAGTTATTATAACTTTTGAGAATGGTATTTGAATAGTATAGCAGACACATATTTAAGCTATCACTAAGTTTTCTTTTTTGATACCCTAAACAAGAGGGAAATTAAGACTCCACCTAATTTTCTTTAATAATATAACTAACCTTCTTATTCAAGATTTTCTTAAAGGTGAAATGGTCTGATGGACCCTTTTATTTGTATGAGTTTGTATTCTAGACTCTTCTACTTAATCTTTTGTCAATTGAACCCTCAAACCCAATTAAAATGAGATTTTCAAAACCTTCTGACCATTGATTGAGCTTATGTTACATTTATTTTGCTGACTCATTACATCGCGAGCTATCACATCTTACATGGCGAATAAGAGCACTGAATTCACTTGAGAAAATATGAAGTAAGTAAAAAATTAAAATTCCCAACCCCTCCTTCCGTTGTTGTCCCAAAAATCCTAGCCACCGTCAAATTTACCAACTTCAACAAATCCATCAATTAAAGTATCATAACAACCTTATTTGCTTTTACACCTGCTTTGAACATTTCATCAAAGATATCATAACATCAGAAACCTTACTCATGCACACAAAACTAGCAATTAATCCATAGAAGGTAGAACACAATGGTTTAAATCTCAAATGGGTGTTTTGGTGAGTTTTAACGGTGTCTAGATGTTTTGAATGTTGAACGAGAACACAACCCATGGTGATTTCGCTCTAGTAGCTATGGATCTTTCATGGTGGTTATTTGGTGATTTGAGTGATGATGATGAATAAAAATTGATCGATTTTGCTCTGGTAGTTGTGAATCTTCCATGATGATTAGTTGGTTCTTTGAGTGATGTACGAATTTGAGAAAAAATTAAATAGATTTTTCTTTCAGTATTGAACTCCGGGTTTGAGTTTTGACTGTGTGGGGTCTTCTTCGTTGAGACTCAATAATATGTCATAATCCAACATTAACAAAACGCTGTCGGTTCATGTTAAAGTCAAATGCTATGTATCAAGGGCAATGGAGATGGCGCTTATAGTGGTTGTGAGTTGAGGGAGGCGGAGGTGGAGGAATGGTGAGCAATAAAATTATTTTATTTTATTTTTTAAATCGAAAACTTCTTAAGTAGGAGAACCCAAATCCACTGGGTCGTGCGGGCACCTTCTCTAACACCTAAGTAGGAGAACTCTCATATCCCAAAGGTTTATACATGCGGAAAATTAACGAAACATAGATATAATATAGATAAAATCTTTATTACAAACTCTTTTTCAAGAACTAGTTAAGACATGTAAAGTAATTAACAACCTCAAGGATCTAGTGTGACAGGTACAAGAGCTACTAAGAGTAATGACTGGACAATAATAATAAAAGAAAGCAACTCCCACCATCCGTAAAGAAGGGTCGAAGCTGTTGGAGGATTTCTTCGTCTTCACCAAATGAAACATCACCAATCCTGACTATGTCAAAAAGATATAGCAAGAGTAGTAGTACAACCACATGTACTGGTAGGCATCATTGGTCAACCCGATGCCCACCTCATAATATATGAAAAGAATAATAGGATCATGCAAGTAACACTCGTTTCTCCACCATTGCCCCTTTCTTACAACACCCTCGACTTGTAACAACACTCTAACTACTAACCATTTCCTTTCCCAACTGCTTACAGTTGTAGTCCTGTTAAGTTCTGGCCTAAGCATTGCTAACCACATTAGATAATCCCAAGTACTGCTAACATCATTTTCTACCAATTGATCTTATCACATTGTTAAATTATTGTCACTTTATCTACTACCAAGCCACATAGTTTCTCCTTACTTCAATCTATAACCCTATCTCATTCTCCTTGGCTACTTACCCAAACAACATCTCCACAATTCTTTCTTTTTCTAACAAGTACACCGCATAAGGTATCTACACATCACCCCACAGTCACATACATAAACATGGTGGTTCCACCAACACTAGGTCATCATTAGATGAGAACGGAATCATCACAAGTATAAACACATCACGATACTGGAATATAACATGCCTTTCACTACAACTTATCACAACTGCTTGGTCCTCTCACGGAATCCAAACTCAAACTATTACTGCACCGCTGTGGTACCCGATCCAAGTTAGCTTGCCGGAACGTGGAAATTCGATCCTATAGTTGTACCAGAACGTTGCAACCTGATCCAATATTTATGCCAGAACATGGCAATCTGAACCAAGTTAGTTATGCCAGAATGTGGCAAACCGATCTAAGTTAGCTAGCCAAGAAGTGGCAATCTGATCCCCAATCACACACCACAATCACAATCACAATTACATCATCAGGATCATAAGTTTACATCATGATTTCATGGATATGTTATTCATATATCATAGTTACAAGCACATGATCAATATTGCGACATTCATACACATACCAGTATAATAATGAAGAAAGAACATTATATATCACACAATTTTGAAATCACCACCGTCACGTACAGTTTCCAGTCCTATTCTTAAGTTACACAAGATACCAAACTTCACCTTACTTCTTCTATAGGGTTCGTCATTAGGGTTTTTAAAACTAAATTGCTAAGTTTCATCAACTTGTTGCTTCGATGGGTCCAACTTAGTATAGACCAGACCTTCTACCGGATACCCATGTTTAATAAAGAATTCTACTCAAGAACACTCGACCAATCATCAATTCTCTACATCAAGCACTAACCCCAAACACATTCTTTCAAAGAAATTTTCCATGGATGATTGGATATATATATATATATATATATATATATATATATATATATATATATATATATATATATATATATATATATATATATATATATATATATATATATATATATATAATTTGGGACTATTTAGAGGAGATTTGAGTGAATAACGTATCTAAAAGAATAATATTATTTTCTTAAATAACATAACAAACTTTAATTTCTTTTCAACATAGTTTATAAATCATTCAAAATCGAGAAATATTTCTTCAAAAAGGAACAACACAAGATAGAACTAGCAAAAATAAAATAACAATAAAAATAAGATATAGCTAAAGAACTAACATAAATATTATAAAATCATTCAAAAGTCCAAGCATTCTCTATACGGACCTCCTCCTCTTCCTCTGGAGTATAACCATTTACGATACCAAATACTTCACGTATCTCCTCTATTAGTTTCCCTTTGATCCTATCAAAAAAACTTGGATTATTACCTCTTCAACTACTTATCATCAAAAAAAATTATAAGCGAAGAGAACACCAACTAGTTGTGACTAGCCCATCTCCATAAAATCCTGATCAAAACTCTTTAACTGATCTGCAGTAACACCCTCTTCCGAATATTTCTTCCAATATTGAACCACTTTGTTTATTGTTTTGACATCAACATTAGTCAAGGGAATGACATTAGAAGTACATTCAACGTTTTGTACCATGTTCTTGATGACTTTTGAATCACAGCTACAACATCATTGAGTTTGAATTCCTCACCATCGTTAGTCTTGCAAGTAATGAGTTTTTCTAAAGACATGACAAAAAAAAATTGAAAGAGTTATGAATGAATTATTTCAATACATGAGACTAGCTTGGTCTTTTATAGTGTATTAGGTTTTAATTACTTTCCAATGTGGTGGTAAGAATATGGTAAACTAAATATTACATTGATAAAAATTTATTATTTTTACTTTTTTGAAGTTCAATCAATTTGCTTATAAAATCTACCTACTATGTCCTTAATTATTACTATAATGATATAATTTAAAGTGACAAGAAAAGTTCTAAACTCATTGTTTCTTTAATTATCTACTAGAAGACGAGTTATGTCTGATAGTTATTAAAATGGATTAGTTTTACTACATTTTTGATAAAAATAATCGAGAAACTAAAATAATAGAATGACCATTTGATCATTCACTGATTATGTCTATGTCTACTCGGATCGTCTTCGGTCAATTGGGTATGTTAAATAAATAAAATTCGACATTATTTTGAGTGAATAATATATCTAGAGAATAGAAATATTGAAAGTAGCTAATAATCTCTAAATTTTGGATTGTTTAGTGGAGACGATGTCCACTGAAATCATTCATTAAAAGCTTTTGAATCTCAAATTATAAACTCTGATCTACCGTAATTTTAAATTGTCATTTCTAGTGAAAATACAATAAAAAGAATCGAAGCATTGAGATTTGTTTGTATCTATAATTCAGGGCTATTTAGAGGAGATTTAATCTAGTCAGTATTGAAAAAAATTTATCTCATGAGGAAAATGCGTCAGAATGTATAAATATTATATAATTGTGCTTATGATTATTTATACATGTCTAATGTATAGCTATACATCATACATATATACAATCTTACATTATTTATATATTGTTGATACATTACATATACATTCAGCCATTCAATGATACATTTACTTGAGAAGTCGTAGTACATATTGCCCTAGATTTTGGAACATTACTAGTATGTTTTCATACAATTGTAACAATTGATTTCTTCTATTGTAATATTTTAAGCTCATCCACTATCACTGTCACGACCCAAAATTGGGTGTGATGGCACTCGTCTTATCCCACCAAGACAAGTCAGCCTAACCCAATAATTTTGATAAAATGCGGAAATAAAAACAAAGTCTGATAACAATTACTAATAAGGAAATAATTCAACTTAATTCAATCTCCAAAACCTGGTTGTCACGTGCACAAGCCTCTAATGTAAATACTAGAATTGAATAAACATACGAGTCTAAAATGAAGTTGTCTTTCAAGTAAAAACAAAGTCATAAACTGGAGTAGAAAAGTTCGTTGAGATGACAACCAGCTACCTCACAATCCTCCACAAGATGCCTCAGAAACGAAGAGAATGGAAGGTATCACGAAGATCCGGGGTCGTAACCTACAAAAATTTGTAGAAGCAAGGAGTGAGTATCAAACCACGCGGCGGTACCCAACAAGCAAACCTCTAAACACAAGTTAAGTGAACAAAAGTTGGGTACTCCTTAGACCCTATCTGAACCTCCACACTACAGCCTAACAATTCAAAGTTTACCAAACACACGACTCAATAACCACATCTATCAGTTTACATATTCTCAATAACAACTCAATATTCAATAGTCCCAAGTTTCACAGAGAAACACTCACAAGATCAGCAAAACACGTGTTCAAGTTCATCAATAATAAAAATATGTAATGACATGAGATGCAATGTCAAGTATAGTGATGCATGTCTTCCCTAACGATACACATCCGCTGTCTCTTAGTTTGGGACCCATGGGGGA
Source organism: Solanum sitiens (assembly GCA_016801875.1). Classification (NCBI taxonomy): domain Eukaryota; kingdom Viridiplantae; phylum Streptophyta; class Magnoliopsida; order Solanales; family Solanaceae; genus Solanum; species Solanum sitiens. Next base: position 6,917 of record JABWTJ010001055.1, read on the forward strand.
CATATCTGTCCATGCATCTGTCGCGGTGCACGGCACGACCCTAGATAATAGTAACTGTCGCGGCGCACGATACGTCTCTCAAAATATAATATCCATCGTGGCACGCGATACGACCTTTGAAATGGTACATCCTCTTATCATATAACTCTTATCACAACCATGTTTCAGATGCAATGCAAATGACATGCTCAAATAAAAATGAGGAGAAAACCATTTTGATAACAAAGCACAATTTACAACAAGGAATACAACACCAACAAATAAGCAACAAGTCTCCAAATCATTCTCAAATATCACACAAGGAAATACACGAATTTCATATGCTTCACAAGGGTTTAGAAATCCACTTGCCTTAGCCAATTGAATAATCACCTTGGGACTTGAGCCTTCCCTTTCCGTTGAACTTCCGAACCGATGCAATCTATTCAAGTATATATTCACAATAAGGTCTTGAAACTAATAACACCCACATATTTATCAAGTTCATAATGGTGGGATAGAAAGTGCTTTTTACCGCAGTAGGGTAGGGAGAGATTCTTTCTCTTTCTTGATGTCAATTATTATTTCAACTATCATATTTTTCAAGTTCCAAGTCTAGGATTAAATCTCAATTTTCTAATATCATAATTCAAATGGTATTCATATGGTATGATAGATCTAATATTTAATTACATATTCAATATACGAAGATTTAACTCATAATGTTATAATAATAAAAATTTAAGCTGACTCACCAAACATTTACGAAAAGAGCACCACTTCTGAACCCCAAAAATTCGTATGCCCCCACTAGATATACTCCTCCTAATTCCTATTTACTGTATGACAATAATAATTTAGTCCTAATACCCAAGGACCCACGAGCACAAGTCACCATGGCTTAAATAATTTCAACTCTTTTTGACAAGTATTTTGTCTTTTCTTCTTTTCTTTTCTTTTCTTTTTTTTTTTCCAATTTTCCAGCAATATACATAACACTACCAATAATCAATCACCCAACCTATATATATATATATTAACATTTGATTCATCACATGATAAGAAAATAGAATTAAAAATGAATAAAATTATAATTGGACCCTTAATTCTTAACACTGGAAAAGAAGGAATGATTTACAAAATAATAAACTTTTTAAAAAATTAAAACTCCTCAAAATTTACTCCATTAATTTTGTCATCATTTACTTTAATTTAATGGCCTTAGAAGCTTTAAAACTCTTACTAACAAAAAAATAAATAGAAAATTAAGAATATTATTTCATGTTTAATGACAAATCTTGGAGCAACTAAACATAAATTAAATTAATTAATGTCAAAGTATAATTTGTCAGTATTCATAGGAACCCAAATTAATTTTGCACTCATTATTACTGCAAATTTGACTCTTCATGATTAAATATCGGCCAAATAAGATGATGAGACTATTTTGTCTCTTTTCTAAAACAAAGCAAACAATTTCCAGCAATATCCCTTAACAATAACATAAACTATGACATGTATAAATTTTACGAAGAATCTTGATTTGAACTTACATGAACCACTCGAATTTTCTCGCTTCTTTGTTTTCTGCTGCACGTCTAGGTCAGTTTTTCATACGCCTCTTTCTTCTTCTTTATTTTTTTTTCTAAATTACTTATGTTATTAAAAAGTAACACTCCTTATTAACCTATATTAATATTTCAGACTTGACCCATTATTATTAAAAATAACTAAATTACCCCCAAATTAATTAATATAATTAAAAAATAACTAAATTACCCCCAAATTAATTAATATAATTAAATGACTATTCTAAATTATCAAAAAATAACCTTTTCGAGTCCGGGTCATTATATTATCCACCACTAAAAATCATGTTCGTCCTAGAACATAAAGTTAAAGAAAGTACCTGAAGCTTCAAAAAGTTGCGGACATCTAGCACGCATGTCAGACTCTGTCTCCCAAGTTGCCTCTCCCACTGATAGGTGCTTCCACTGCACCTTCACTGAAGCAATCTCCTTGGTCCTAAGCTTTCGAACCTGCCTATCTAAAATAGTTATAGGCTCCTCCTCAAATGTCAAGTCTTGACCCAGCTCCACATAATCGAGTGAAATCACATGAGATTCATCCGGAATATACTTTTGAAGCATAGAGACATGGAAAACAGGATGAACTGCTGACGAACTAGGTGGAAACGCAAACTTATAAGCCACCTCTCCCACTCGGCTCAAAATCTCAAAAGGTCCAATGAACCTAGGGCTAAGCTTGCCCTTCTTTCCGAATATCATCACACCTTTCATGGGTGATACTCAGAGCAAAACATAAATCACCCTCATAAACACTAAGGCTCTAACTCTCCGGTCTTCATAACTCTTCTATCGACTCTAGGCTGTCAACAGTCTATACTGAATCATACGAACTTGCTCCATAGCATCTCTAAGCAAGTCTGTATCCAAAGAGTCCATCTCCGCCGAATCAAACCAACCGATCGGAGACCTACACCTTCTGCCATACAACGCCTCAAACGGGGCCATCTGAATACTGGAGTGATAACTGTTGTTGTAGGCAAACTCTGCTAAGGGCAAATATCGATCCCATCTAGCACCGAAATTGATCATACACACTTGAAGCATGTCTTCCAACACCTGAATCGTCCACTCAAACTGACCATCTGTCTGAGGGTGAAAAGCGGTACTCATATCTAAATGCGTACCCAGACCATGCTGTAATGCCTTCCAGAAATGGGAAGTGAATAATGAACCTCGATCAGATATAATAGAAATTGGAACTCCATGTAGTAGCACAATCTGACTAATATATAGCTCGGCTAACTTCTATGTCGTATACTTGACCCGAACCGGAATGAAGTGGGCAGACTTGGTCAGCCTGTCAACAACAACCCAAATAGAGTCATAACCACCCACTGTGGTAGGCAAGCCCACAACAAAGTTCATAGTAATCCGCTCCCACTTCCAGGTAGGAATAGGCATCCTCTGAGATACACCCCCAGGACGTTGGTGCTCGCACTTAACCTGCTGACAAGTCAAACACCTCAAAACAAAGTCTGAAATATCTCTCTTCATCCCACACCACCAGTAATGCTGACTCAGATCATGATACATCTTCCCCACTCCTGGATGGATGGAATATCAAGAACAATGAGCCTCCTCAAGAATAAATCTAAATAACTCGCCTGTCGTAGGCACACAAATCCTACCTCCGATCCTCAAGACACCATCAGAATCAAGGTTTGCCTCCTTGGCTTCTCCTCTCAATAATTTGTCTCAAATGAAACATAATTTCTCATCATCAAATTGGTGCGCACAGATCTGCTCGACTAAAGAAGATCGAGCCTCAATAAAAGCAATCATCTCATCACTCTCCTCTGAAATCTGCAATCGAACAAGACTGTTAGCTAACATCTGAACATCTCTAGACAATGGTCTCTCTTCAATACTAAGCGATGCAAGACTCCCCATGATAGGAGTCTTCCTACTCAAAGCATCGGCCACAACATTGGCCTTCCTCAGATGATACAGAATGGTCACATCATAGTCCTTCAGCAACTCAAGCCATCTCTGCTACCTCAAGTTCAAATCCTTCTGACTAAATATATACTGAAGACTCCGATGATCAGTGAAGATCTCACAATGCACCCCATACAAATAATGACGCCATAACTTAAGTACAAATACCACAGCCGCCAACTCCAAATCATGAGTAGGGTAGTTCTTCTCATGGGACTTCAACTACTTAGAAGCATAAGCAATCATTTTTCCCTTCTGCATCGACACACCACCCAATCCAACTCCCGAAGCATCACAATACACAGTAAAGTCTACAACCTCCTCAGGTAGAGTCAACACAGAAGCCGAAGTCAACAAAGTCTTGAGCTTTTGAAAGCTCTCCTCACACTCATCAGACAACTGAAAACTCACATCCTGTCGAGTCAGCCTAGTCAATGGAGCTGCAATAGTAGAGAAACTCTGAACAAATAGTCGATAATAACCTGCCAATCCCACAAAACTCCGAGTCTCAGTAGGTGAAGTAGATCGCGTCCACCCTCTAACGGCCTCAATCTTGGCTGAATCTACTCTAATACCCTCTTTCGACACCACGTGTCCCAAGAATGCCACAGAAGTAAGCGGAACTCACACTTTGAGAACTTGGCATACAATTTCTCTTCTTTCAACCTCTGAAGTACAATCCTCAAGTGTCGGACATGGTCCTCCTCAGTCTTGGAGTAAACCAAGATTTCAACGATGAAAACAATCACAAAAGAATCAAGGTATGGTTGAAACATCCTATTCATCAACTCCATGAATGTTGCAGAGGCATTAGTCAATCCGAAGGACATCACTAAGAACTCATAATGCCCATATCGAGTTCGAAAAGTTGTTTTAGGAATATCTGATGCCCTAATCTTCAACTGATGATACCCGGACCTCAAATCAATCTTAGAGAACAAGGATGCTCCCTGTAGCTGATCAAATAACTCATCAATAAGTGGAAGAGGATACTTATTCTTCACTGTTACCTTGTTCAACTATTTGTAATCAATACACATCATCATAGTCCCATCCATCTTCTTCACAAACAATACAGGGGCACCCCAAGGTGACACACTAGGGCGAATAAAACCCTTACTCAATAAATCCTGTGACTGATCCTTCAACTCTTTCAACTCTGCTGGAGCCATACGGTATGGAGGGATAGAAATAGGCTTAGTGCCCGGCTCTAAATCAATAGCAAAATAAATATCTCTATCGGTAGGAACACCTGGAAAATCAGAAGGAAATACATCGAGAAACTCCTGAACCACGGGAACAGAGTCCATGGGAGGTGGTTCAACACTAGTATCCCGAATAAAAGCTAAGTAAGACAAACATCCTCTCTCCATCAATCTCTGAGCACGGATAAAAGAGATGACCTTGCTAGGATAAGAACCACTAACACCCTTCCACTCAACCCTCGGAACACCAGGTATCGCTAAAGTCACAGTCTTAGCATTACAATCAAGGACAACATGATATGGAGAAAGCCAATTCATACCCAAGATAACATCAAAGTCTACCATCCCAAGAATGATTAAGTCTACCCAAGTATCATACCCAGCCAAAGAAATAAGACAGGATCGATACACTCGATCCACCACTAAGGGCTTACCCACGGGTATAGAAACACGAATAGGTACTGTCATGCTATCACGTATCATATCAAATTCAGCAGCAAAATAGGTAGACACATAAGAAAATGTAGTCCCTGGATCAAACAATACAGACGCAGGTCGACGGCATACTGGGATGATACCTGTAATAATAGCATCAGAGGTCTCCACTTAAGGTCTCCCTGGAAAAGCATAACAGTGGCCCCCTCGTCCACCTCCAGCCTGGGTGGTACCTCTACCCCCACTCTCCTGAGCTGCAACACCACTACTAGAAACTCTATCACCTCTACCTGACTGAACTCTGCCACGGCCTCGACCCTGTGGTGTTGGTGGTCTAGTCTGAAATAAAGAATTAGGTCGAGGCCCACCACGACCCCTTTGATAAGTACATAGCCGCATCAGGTGATTGGGATCTCTACAAGTATAGCAAAATCTCTGACCTGGGAACTGCTGTGTGGACCCTGAAAACCAACTATAATTGCCTCGCCATGTAGGTCACTTCTGTGAATCGTACGAGCCCTAACCCGGGCTATAAGAACCCCTAGCTGTCTGACCACCCTTAAATGTCGACATAGATGCATGAATAGGTCCCCGTTCCTGAAAGGAACCACTCACTATTTGTGATCCCCTACCTCCAGATAAGGCACCATGAAACTGACCTAATGTACGGGCCCTTTTAGGGTCCCCAAACTCCTCTCTCTCCATCAATTCCGCCTCTTTGGCAGCGCTAACAATGTAACAACCCTGAAAATGGATAAGATAAGAAATGCTTAGTTTATCAAGAATGCCTATGATTAGACCAGGGTTCACACGGATTGATGCGCGTAGAACCAGACCTCAAAATCCTTGCTATAACCAAGCCAACTAACTTGGGAAGTTAATTGAGCTTGGAAAGGTTGGGACCAACCATGTAGGGCTCTTGAATACGAAGATTTACTCGAAGGAGTCTTTACCGGACTTAAAGAGAGGAAATCTTAAGTTTTGAGGGTCTAGGGGTAAAATGGTCTTTTACCAAGCTAAGGGTAATATAGTAATTACCCTAAATATATATTTAATTAATTATTTAATAAGGTGGAGGGGCAAATTGGAGAGAGAGAGAGACGAAATGGAGCTCTTGAAGTTAAGTATTGCTCCACCCGGGTTCGAACCTAGGTGGAAGCAATGATTTATGTGATTTTTATTTAAGCTATTGAATTAATGTAATTAATTAATAATTATTATTCATTAGCTGACTTAAAATAAAAATAAAAATTAGATTTTTAATAATTAACTAAACCTTATTTGACTAAGTCCTAAACTAGACTCCTAAGCCTAATATGACTCCCTCTCTCTCACGTCTATCTCTCAACTCTCACGCTCAAACTCTCCCATTCTTTCACTCACGTTTTTCTCTGCCAAAATAACTTAAAACTCAGTTGGTAAACCAAAGTTCTTCACACTTGAAGAACTCACACCGAAAATTACAAACAAACAACTAATAAAAAACGTTACGCAAGAGGGAGGATTATTCCGTCGAATTGGTGTTGAAGTTGAGGGGATTTGAACGTGTTTTTTGAGAAATTTTTGGGCAGCAAGTCAAGGTTTGAACTACATAAAAGGTATGGGTTTTCTTCTCTCTTGGTCCCTTTCCCAAGAGACCCCTTAAGATTCAGTAAATTCTAATCCGAAAACTAGGATTGTTCCCGTTTCATGTCCCTGTCACTAGCTCCTATTGATGGTTGTAGGTTGGTATGTCTGCTGGTAGATATTAGGCATGTAATGTGTTTTTTCGTGATGAATATGTTCATGAATGTGTATTTGCAATCGTACGAATGATAACCTATGCTTTCCGAAAATATGTGTTTATGTGTAATCGTGACTTTGAACACGGATTGAAGTATGAAAATGACTTGTTTTATGGTTGTATTTCACGTGCACAAACTTTTATTAATCGTGATGTTCATATGAAGTATAATGTGGCTGATTTGAGTGAAAAACTATTAGCTAAATGATTCACGAAATGCCCTAAGAATTAACTCTAAATGTTGATGAAAAGAAGCTAAAAAATGTATCTCAAATTTCCAGCACATTGTTGGTTAATTTCAGCCTAGTAAAGTTCTTTAATAAGCTATGAAAAATAAAGAAAAATAAGTGAGGTCACTGAGGATCGAACCCGTGACCTCACCATGTTAAAAATCAGTGAAATAAGGTGAGAAAAAGGAAATGTGGAGAGTGGGGATTGAACCCCCAACCTCTTGAATGGATGAGAGAGTTAGGAGAAAATAAAGGAGAAAGATAAATGTGTAGAGTGGGGATTGAACCCCCAACCTCTTGAATGGATGAGAGAGTTAGGAGAAAAATAAAGGAGAAAAATAAATGTGGAGAGTGGGGATTGAACCCCCAACCTCTTGAATGGATGAGAGAGTTAGGAGAAAAATAAATGTGGAGAGTGGGGATTGTACCCCCAACCTCTTGAATGGATGAGAAAGTTAGGAGAAAAATAAAGGAGAAAAATAAATGTGGAGAGTGGGGATTAAACCCCCAACCTCTTGAATGGATGAGAGAGTTAAGACAAAAATAAAGGAGAAAATAAATGTGGAGAGTGGGGATTAAACCCACAACCTCTTGGATAGGTGAGAAAGTTAAGAGATAAATTAAAATAAAAATAATGAGCTTGTGGGGGATTGAACCCACAACCTCCTTGACTTAAATAAAAAAAAATGAGAGGAGAAAAAGAAAGGAAATATTATGGGGTTGATGGGAAACGAACTAGGGTCTCCCAAATCTGAAAAATGCAATTATCAAGTTTAAAATAAGATTAAGTGTTGTCCAAGGGATTCGAACTTGGGTTTTCTTGCCCAAATTCCGTATGGATACATAAGTCATACGTGAATTAAATGTTCAAGAATAATACCACCTACTTAGATCGAAATCGAGATCTTGGCAAACATACAAGATACATAAGTCTTGTACTACATTATCTTAGGAAGATATGAGTCACTTAACGAACTATGAATGAAGCCTCATGGCTTGTATCTATAGACCCATAAGTCTAGCATACGTTTAAAAATAAGTGAACCTAAGATGTATGAAATGAAATGATGAAACCCTAGAAGGGTTAAGTAAGAGTGTGAAACACACTAAATGGCCAAGTGCATTGACATATAATGAAATGAACAATAAAATGATGAAATGAACAATGATATGATGAAATGAACAATGAAATAACGAAATGAACAATGAAATGATGAAATGAACAATGAAATGATGAAATGAGAAATGAAATGATGAAACCCTAGAAGGGTTAAGTAAGAGTGTGAAACACACTAAATGGCCAAGTGCATTGGCATATGATAAAATGAACAGTGAAATGATGAAATGAACAATGAAATGATGAAATGAACAATGATATGATGAAATGAACAATGAAATGATGAAATGAAAAATGATATGATGAAATGAACAATGAAATGATGAAATGAACAATGAAATGACGAAATGAACAATGAAATGATGAAATGAACAATGAAATGATGAAATGAGAAATGAAATGATGAAACCCTAGAAGGGTTAAGTAAAAGTGAGAAACACACTAAATGACCAAGTGCATTGGCATATGATGAAGTGAACATTTACGTAATAAGAGGTGAGTAATTATGAAGAGCACATGTGCTAATGTTAATGAATGTGGTGACAACATGATACGAGGCTAATGTAAAAGATGAGAACAATCTCAAATGAGCCTAAGTATATGTTACCAAAACGTACTCACCTATGAGAGTGTAAAGTTAATGAAGAGACCACTCTATATGAACACTCTAATGAAAGTATTGAGTTTAACACACTTAATACTAATGATGAGATGAGAAATCATCTATTGAGCTATGATGTCCTCATACTAGAAGCCAACTTCCATGACGTATGAGATGAATGTAATGGAACTTTATACTGAGCAACGATAGACTAGCTATGAGCGGTGATGCCTTCTTTCGGGAAGGGCAGAGGTTCACGTAACTCTCATGAGATGAGACTGTCCGGCATGCCGGTTATGGGTCTCCTTATATCTCCTAGTCTTCGAACCTAAACTGCCAATATAGGGATCTGGCGGGGTTCAAATCCCATGTACGCTAGCATGTTTTGGGTCACTTTGGCCGATGATTCCACCTCTTTTCGGTGTGGGGGAGACACTGGATTTCATGATGCTCACATAATCTATGTCGGTTAAAGTTAAAGTTCCCAATGAATGAATGGGGCCAGCCTCAAATGATGCACATAATGAAATGAATGATACCAAAGGTGTTAGGATAGGATAATCAAAAGGTGAGTTAGATTCAAGTAATGACATTAGGTCATTCTTGGTCATTGCACAACAAACCTAATAAAAGTCTTAAACTACATCTTAGGTATAGCTGGTGTTTACACTGGCGTATGAATGAAATGAAATGGAGTACGTATGAATAAACAAAGCAGACTCTGTGTTTGCTAATGAAGACTCCCTAGTTGAGGTCCCATCTGTTGAGCCCTCATTACTGGGATGTCTTAATGTCAAGTCCATGATTCCAAGGTCTCATGGCATATGAATGAATGATATGAAAGAAGTTATGTGCTACATACAAAATGTATTGTATGCTATATGATATGTGCTATGTGTAAATGTTATGTGCTGTGTGCAAATGTGAAAAGTATGATGATGTATGTTATTCTCATGGCATAACTTTCCTATTCCAAATCTGGAAAGCTCACTGACTTTCCTAATCCAAATTTGGAAAGCTCATTTACTTTCCTAATCCAAATTTGGAAACTTTCTTAATCTCAATTTGGCAAGTCCACTGACTTGACTTCCAAAAATCATGTTGTTAGGAAAGAGCTATTCTTTCTCATGCATGTCCTTGGTGTGTGCTTGCATATACCCATACTTAGTACAAGTGTGCAATAACCCCATACAAACTCTACTATTTTAGGTACAGGCACAGGTGGGCGATAGAGCTGCAGGATCATCGTTGCAGTCATCCGGACGTCCAGCATTCATTCGGAGTTGGTAGGTCCTCATGCTTTCGAGGATGCTGCTGTTTTATATTCTAGCTTAGTTTTAGAGTTGAGCTAGTGGAGCATGTTCCACTAGCATTTCTTTCCTGTTTCTATTCAGACTATGTATTGGTGCCATTTTGGCAATTATACACTTAATAAGAATTGAACTATTTCTTTCAGTTGCTTATCTCTTAATGTTAGATGGTTGATGGTGAACAATTACGTATTAATGAGAATGTTTATATAAGTATGTTAGGAAACAAAAAGTTTCAAATTTTCCGCTAAAATTAACTTATGTAAAGTAAGAATGATGTAAGTAGGCTTGTCTGCGACCTCTGAGAGGTCAACGACGCCGGTCTCATCTGGGGTCTAGATTCCAGTCGTGACAAACAATGGACTGGAAAGAAGCCCCCTCTCTAGATGACCGAAACACAGCTGACCTGATAGAGAAAGTCAATCCCCTCACAAATCTACGGATCCTCTCTGTCTCATCTGTAATAATGGCCAATGCATGCCTAGACAACTGGCAAAAACGAGCCTTATACTCTGTAACCGATAAACCATCCTATCTCAGATTCTCAAACCTCAAGCGACTCTCCTCTCTCACGCTCCAAGGGATAAAACGATCATGGAATGCACTAGAAAACTTCTCCCAAGTCACTGGAGGAGATCCAACTGGGAAAGCCCCCGAATAAGTCCTTCACCACTCTCTCGCTGGCCCACGAAGCTGGAGTGTAGCATATCGAACCCCATGTGACTCAGCTAATCCAACCACCTGTAGTAACTCTCGGCATGTAGTCAGAAACTCATGAGTGTCCTCGCTCTTCCTACCCTGAAATTGATGTGGGTCCATCTTTCGAAATCTCTCATACCTACGCTTCTCATCCTCTTTCAGAATAACCACCGGTGCAACTTGACCCCCCCACTGCTGGTGAAACATCATTCTGAACTGTGGGATCCACTGGTAGCTACCCCACCGCATCCTGAAGAACTAGAGTTTGCTGATGCTCTTGGGCCTGAGCCCCCTCTTTAGTATGAGAGTCATGTGGTGTGGCAGTCGCACCACCACCCTGAGTAAATCCCTCCAACACACTTAACACTCTCAATAATGTATCCTGAAGCAAAGGTGTAACTGCAGGCTCTGGAGGAACCTCTTCCTCTCTGTCATCAACCTGAGGCTCTGGAGAGACCTCTCTAGTATGACCTCTCACTGGTGCTGCTCCACGGCCACGACATCTGACTAGTGTCGTATCACGAGCACGACCTTTAGCTCGAGCTCTACCCCTACCCCTAGCTGGGGCCTCAACAACTGCCTCGGGAAGTGCCTCCCCTCTACCACCAGTAACATTAGCTCTAGTTCTCATCATCTGTCAAAAGAGTATACAACAACTCAGTACTAAAAAAGGTAACCACGCACGATGAGAAAGAATGAACAAAAAGGAAGTTTCTTAATAGTCTTTATAGCCTCTCAAAGATAAGTACAGACGTCTCCGTACTGATCCTTGAGACTCTACATAGACTCGGTTTGTATACACGTGAGACCTATGAACCTGGGGCTCTGATACCATTTTGTCACGACCCAAAAATGGTGTGATGACACTCGTCTTATCCCACCAACACAAGTCAGCCTAACCCAAAAATTTAGATAAAATGCGGAAATAAAACCAAAGTCTGATAACAATTACTAATACGAAAACAATTCAACTAAATTCAATCTCCAAAACCTGGTTGTCATGTTCACAAGCTCTAATGTAAATACTAGAATTGAAATAAAAATACGAGTCTAAAATGAAGTTTTCTTTCAAGTAAAAACAAACTGATAAACTAGAGTAGGAAAGTTCACTGAAATGACAAGCAGCTACCTCACAATCCTCCACAACATACCTCGGAAACGAAGAGAATGGAAGGTATCACGAAGATCTGGGCTATTAACCTACAAAAATTTGTAGAAGCAAGGGGCGAGTACCAAACCACGCGGTACCCAAAAAGCAAACCTCTAAACACAAGTTAAGTGAACAAAAGACGGGTACTCCTTACACCCTATCTGAACCTCCACACTACAACCTAACAATTCACAGTTTACCAAACACAAAACTCAATAACCACACTCTAGCAGTTTATATATTCTCAATAACAACTCAATATTCAACAGTCACAAGTTTCACAGAGAAACACTCACAAGATCAGCAAAACACGTGTTCAAGTTCATCAATAATAAAAATATGTAATGACATGAGATGCAATGTCAAGTATAGTGATGCATATCTTCCCTAACGATACACACCCGCTGTCTCTCAGTCTGGGACCCATGTGGGACATATCTGTCTATGCATCTGTCGTGGCGCATGACACGAACCTCGATAATAGTAACCATCGCGGAGCACGATATGTGTCTCGAAATATAATATCCATCGCGGTACGCGATACGACCCTGGAAATGGTACATCCTCTTATCACATAACTTTTATCACAACCATGTTTCAGATGCAATGCAAATGACATGCTCAAATAAAAATGAGGAGATAACCATTTTGATAACAAAGCACAATTTACAACAAGGAATACAACACTAACAAATAAGCAACAAGTCTCAAAATCATTCTCAAATATCACACAAGGAAATACACAAATTTCATACGCTTCACAAGGGTTTAGAAGTGCACTTGCCTTAGCCAATTGAATAATCACTCTGGGACTTGAGCCTTCCCTTTCCGTTGAACTTCCGAACCTATGCAATCTATTCAAGTATATATTCACAATCTATTCAAGTATATAATTCAAATGGTATTCATATGGTATGATAGATCTAATATTTAATTATCTATCCAATATACCAAAACTTAACTCATAATGTGATAATAATAAAAATTTAAGCTGACTCACCAATCATTTACGAAAAGAGCACCACTTCTGAACCCCAAAAATTTTGTATGACCCCCACTGGATATACTCCTAATAAATTCACAGGGACCCACGAGCACAAGTCACTATGGCTTAAATAATTTCAACTCTTTTTGACAAGTGTTTTGTCTTTTCTTCTTTTCTTTTCTTTTCTTGTTTTCCAATTTTCCAACAATATGCATAACACTACCAATGATCAATCACCCAACCTATATATATATATTAACATTTGATTCATCACACGACAAGAAAATAGAATTAAAAATGAATAAAATTATAATTGGTACCTTAATTCTTAACACTGGAAAAGAAGGAATGATATACAAAATAATAAAAAAAAATTAAAAATAAAACTCCTCAAAATTTCCATTAATTTTGTCATAATTTACTTTAATTTAATGGCCTTAGAAGCTTTGAAACTCACACTAACAAAAAAATAAACAGAAAATTAAGAATATTATTTCATATTTAATGACAAATCTTGGAGCAACTAAACATAAATTAAATTAATTAATGTCAGAGTATAATTTGTCAGTATTCATAGGAACCCAAATTAATTTTGCACTCATTATTACTGCAAATTTGACTCTTCATGATTAAATGTCGGCCAAATAAGATGATGAGACTATTAGCAAACAATTTCCAGCAATATCCCTTAACAATAACATAAACTATAATATGTATAAATTTTACGAAGAATCTTGATTTGAACTTACATGAACCACTCGAATAAATTTGACTCTTCATGATTAAATATCGGCCAAATAAGATGATGAGACTATTTTGTCTCTTTTCTAAAACAAAGCAAACAATTTCCAGCAATATCCCTTAACAATAACATAAACTATGATATGTATAAATTTTACGAAGAATCTTGATTTGAACTTACATGAACCACTCGAATTTTCTCGCTTCATTGTTTTCTGCCGCACGTCTAGGTCAGTTTTTCATCCGCCTCTTTTTCTTCTTCATTATTATTTTTTCTAAATTACTTATTTTATTAAAAAGTAACACTCCTTATTAACCTATATTAATTCAGACTTGAACCATTATTATTAAAAATAACTAAATTACCCCCAAATTAATTAATATAATTAAATGACTATTCGAAATTATCAAAAAATAACCTTTCCGGGTCCGGGTGATTACAATCACCATGCAAGATGCACTATATATTGTGAAAAATTAAAGATGATACATATATACGTTCCTCCAATTAATATTTTTTAGTTTCTTCACTGGTGTTTAATATCCACATTAGAATTTACATAATTTGAATCCGCACCAAGTAGGATCTCACTCGGATTGTAGCACTTTTTCTATACATTCTTCCAACAATATTTCTTTATATAAAGTCATCTCGATGTGCTTTGAACAAAAAAAAACTCAGAATTATTAAAAAATTAATTGTAGATATTTCTTTTGAGATATCAAATTCATCTTTTAACCATTTGGATGAGTGTTTTTTCCAAATTTAATACAAATAGCTTTAATATGTTGATGAAATGTTGTGACTTCTATGAAAAATTGTGACTTTTATTTAAAGGTGTGACTTTTATGAAAACTTGTGACTTTTATGAAGAGTTGCGACTTTTACGAAAGGTTGTTATGTTGATGAAATGTTGTGACCTTTTCGAAGGGTTGTGACTTTTTCAAAGACTTGTTACATTTCCAATAAAGCACAATAAATATTTATTCACACTATCCTTTGTTGTCTATAAAAGAGGGATTTCCTCTTATTTAAAAATAAAATAAAATTCTGGACTTCTTCTTCTTCTGCGTAATAAAATATTTGTGTATTTTGCTCATGTTAAGTTGCTTACTGACAACATTTTCTTGTGTGTGAATAAAATCATTTCATCTTGAGAGGATGTAATTCTTTAAACCTCATGTATTAGAGGGAAATTGTATTATTAAGGGGACATTGTGCATTCAATGAACTAAATATTTTCCTTTCTATTTCATTCTACTTTTACATATCCTGATATATATTTTTACACTCATTAATTTATATGCTTATGATATTAGTTATTTTTGAGTACAAGTTTTAAACTCTATTGTTTATGTTTCTGCAAAGTTATTGTCTGCAGTTATATTGGACATATACACATATAGTAGGTATATTCATTGTGTAGAAAATATGTAAAATCGCAGAAAATTTTTGAGGTAAGACTTGAACCATCCTTCGTAGTGAGTAACTTTTTGCCAAGGAATTCAAAATTTCTTTAGTATTAATTAAGGTAACTAGATGTAGCACCTTGAGTTCTAAAAGGAACTAAATTGAAAATAACAAAAATTTTAAATTTGGAGAGTTAAGTTAAGTATGAGTTTTGGGTCAACTTCAAATGATCATAACTCCTAGTACAAGATGAGTTAGGAGTGCGACAAGATATCATAGGAAAAATCTTTGATGTGATAATGCATAAGTACACCCCTAAACTATGACCGAAATCTCAGAGACACACCTAAACTTAACTAAGATCCTATTACCCACTGAACTCATTTTATTCATACTTTTGTGCACCTTTTGTGTTGATGTGGCACCTTTAACCACCCAAGTTGGTTGTGTTTGTACACACTCGCCCGTCATGTGTGTAAATAAAAAAAAATTTAGTTAAAAATTATTTTTTTAAGAAAATTAAAAAATATTTCTTAGTTTTTTTTCAAAAAATATTTCGTAATTTTTTTATGAAAAAAATCCTTATTTTTTTTATCTTGTATTTAAATTAAGTTAACATTTTTTACCTCGTGTGGAAACTATTTTCTTTTACTTACATTCTTTTTTTTCTCTTTTTTTTTCTATTGAATTTATTTTCTTTGTATTTCGTTTGATTTGATTTCAAATGTCTTGTATTTAAATTAAGTTAATTTTGAACGAATATCAAAATAAGTGCAGAAAATCAAATAAAACATTAAAATTAAAGGACACTTTTTTATTTTTTTTTAAAATACACACAATTTATTAAAAATAATTAAAAGTGAAAAGAGGATAAATTAATTGAATTTTTTTAAAAGTGAAATAAAATCAAAATAAAAATTTTACAAAGAAAAAAACAAAAATAATTAAATATATACAAGTTTTATCATCAATAAATATGTGTACTAATAAATTACAAAGTGACCAATTAAAAAATGATATGTGTCCAATTTGTGCACTCATCACTGGCCTTCAAAAGAGTGTGCAAACTCTCTACGACATTCAGTGTTTGTGGTGTATTTATTCCATTTTAAATTAGTTTGGGGGGGGGTAATAGAACTCTAGTTAACTGGGATTTCGGTCATAGTCAAAGGGGGGAGGGGGGTACTTATGCATTTTTCCTTGAATTATCTTTCCAACTGTTCGAGTTTGCTATGTTTCGAGTTCGGATGAGTGAGATATGACATTTTGAAGTTAGGTTGTCCAGTTAAGGAAAGTTAGCCGAAATAGTGAGGGTTATTTCGGTCATTTCCTTACCCAATCACATTTATTTCATTTTTAGTAATATTTTAGGGGTATAATCCTTTTAGGTTCAGTTTTATAATACTTATATACACCTAGGATTTTAGTTGAGAGTTCAAGAAAATAAAAGAAGAGAAAAGAAGGAAAAAGAGGAGAAAAGAGGAAAGGATGAAGGCGTTCGTCGACGTTCTTTAGTTTAGTTGCGCATTTTCGCCATGGGTTTAATCCCTAAGAGGTATGTAAGATTCAATAGTGTTGGGTTAGTTCACCCACATGCCAAACATGTTATATTCAGCGTAATTTCATTCTCAAAAGGTTGAAGGATTCAAGTTCTTGATACGGTTCTTGAGTTTCATTATAAATCTTGTCTTGTTGGGGTTTTGACAATTTCTTGATATGAAAGTGATTATTTGGAGTGTTTTTTTAGTGTATTAGTGTTTAATTAGGTTTAGTAATTGAATCTAAGGAAAACTTGAGAAAAGAATAGATTAAAAGTGATTTAGGGTCAGAAAATAAAAGGCGAAATTCATCGAAATGTTGCATGGGAAGATGTTGGCGTGGTGCGCTCCACATGCACCCAAGGGGATAGGGTGGAGCGCCTGCATTGCACCCAAATGCAGCCTTTGATTTTAGGGGCTGGCGCCCCACGCCCAGAACGCACCAGGGTCCCCTACCCCCACTCCTTTACCGTCAGTTGTCACGTTTGAGATCATTTAAAGTGTATCTTCACTCATTTTAATTCTAAACACTTTAAACTACTTATATACACTTAGAAATAATTCATAACATGAATCATAACCTTATATTATTAATTCATATTCAAGGTAGAGTTAAGATTAAGTTTTGATAGTTCTTCCAAACCTTTTGAGAGAGTCCCTTCGAGTCCTTTTGAGGAGTCTTCTACAATTTCTAGTAATCTGTTTCAAGACAAGTAAGTGAGCATAAGAGTGAGAAGAATGTATTCATGAGTCTACAATATCACCTAGATCCTCCATTTCATGAACCAAAACTCTTGAATTCATAATTCACATTCAACAGAGAGAGTTAAGAGAAGAGTTCAAGAAAGCTTTTGAGTACAATTATGAATCCTTTGAGATAAACCATTGATTTGAACTAAGTTTTGGGGAAGTAAGTAAGAGAATGATAAGATTTGTATACATGAGTTCAATCTAGTTACTAAGACCTTGAGTTAAGACGTTCATGCTCTTAACTTCCGCATGAACTCCATCAGTTGAGTACCTTTGAGAGGAGTAGTATCTTTAAGTTCTAAGTCTTGAGTAATAAGTTTCTAAAAAAATTAAATTTATATTTCTAATCATGGGACTATAACATGCTACCCATGAATCCCTTGAGTTTAATTGTCCATGCCCATAATTCTGCATCAACATTATAAGTCGAAAAGTCTTGAGATGAGAAGTGTCTTTGAGTCCTTGAGTTGATTAGTTCATGCTCATAATTCCACATGAACCCTCCAAGTTGAACATCATGAAATATCCATAAACATGATATCATGAACCTTGAATCCATAATCCAATACAAGGAAAGTTAAGATCAAAGTCAAGAGAAGTTAAGAGTAGGTCAAAGTAAAGTTTATAAAGTTTTCAAAAGTCTTTCACAAACATTTTCACTTTGTTTTAAAGATTTAAAGTTCAAGTTGTGTAAAGAATAAATATTGAAGCTAGTTCTTCAAAGAAGTATATGGGGACTAAGTATTCCCAAAGAGATTTAAAAAGTTTACACATTTAAATAAGAACAAAAACTGAGATTTCCAAAGAGATTTTAGGCTAGTTTTCATAAAAGAGTAATAACTTTCTAAATAAAGCAAGAGAGGAAACTGATACTTCTAAGATAGCCTTTGAGATAAGTTTTTTAGCACTAATCTCAAGTCATAGAGGAAGTATGTTTTTAAAACATAAGAGCTAGTATATTTTGGGAGTAGTACGAGCACCGATACGGGGGGAAGTTCAGACAACTCAGAGCCCCCATAAATAATGTAGCCATCATGGGTAAAAAAGGGTCTTACTTTTTAGATGAACCATTTTCACATTGACTAGTGGATCTATTAGTAGTTCAGGTCCTATATTTTTTGCCAGGTATAGTATGCGCTGGCAATGTGAGATAGATTGTTGTATAGTTACTATAGCTCTTATGTGATGTTTGTCGGTTACAGAAATTCCCACAGAAATTATTGTATTTTTATATACATTTGGTAATTGTATTTTCATATACAGTTAGAGATATGTTGTATCCTTGTTATATACACAAAGTTGACATCATGTTTTTAAACAGTTTTTCTTTATATGCACTTGTTTTAAGCTACTTTATATTGAAATGAGTTTAGTTAAATATCAGGAGTTGAGTATTTCGAGTTGAGTACCTTAAGTTGAGTATCTTGAGTTAATTTGTGCTTCATTGAGTTGAATATCATATCTTTGAAGTTTAGTATCTAATCCTTGAGTTGAATATCTTATTCTTAAGCTTTGTTGAGTTGAGTGAGTTTGAAAAGAGGTAAATATATTTCATTTTTATTCAAGTTTCAAGTTTATGTTATACTTTAGAATTCCCCTTACATGCTCGTACATTCCACGTATTTAGCTATTTGGCCTGCATATTTTGATGATGCAGACACAGGTATTCAGAATCATCAACAGGAGCATCATTGATAAATTCGAGAGTTCGAGTTTTGTATGGTGAGCCTCCTTGTTTCTGGAGGATTTCATTTACTTTTCAATTAGTCAAGATGTCGCGGGTCTTGTCTGGACTTCCATCTTTATTAGTTAAAGGCTTAAAAGATAGTCAGTATAGTTGAGTAGTCTATATTATTTATTTATTTTATTAAATATTTTAAAGACTTAAGTTGCCTATTATATGACAAGTTGAATACATTATTTTACTCAAAGTTTTTCATTTGAGTTAAAGATTTGTATTTCAGTTTCATGAATTTTATTATTATTTAAGCTTTATATGCTTAAATTAGTCTTCCGCTTGTAGTCAGCCAGGATGAGGGTTGGTTTGAGGAGCAACAATGATCTTCGAGTGCTGGCCACGTCCCGAGTGTAGGCTCAGGTCGTGATAAACTTGGTATCAGAGCACACAGTTCAAGTGTCCTACAGTGTCTATGAAGCTGTGTCAAGTAGAATCTTGTTTATGGTTGTGAGGGCCCCACTTCTTTGAATGAGGACTTACAGAAATTTAAGAAAAGTTTCCCCTCTTTCATACTCATAGTCGTACAATAGAGCTAAGTCATAGAGATCTATTCTAACTCGTGCATTCTCAGATTCATTCGACTACCCATCATACTAGACGTGGTTGAAATGTGAAGTTTAAAGATCCTTATGGATGAGTTGTTCTTAGAAAGAATCTTGAGATAGTCACGAAACCCTATAAGAGCTTGAGAGGATCCCAATAGTAAGTTAAGTGCTCAATTTCAAAGTGATGCACCCATATTCACTAAAATTGTATATTTGAGCTAAAAGTGAGTTGTACTATTTTCCCTAAATCTTGTTTCAACTGAGATCTTTATGAGAGAGTATGGTCAGAGCTTAGGTATTATTTTCACCCGAAAGAGTAGCATGAGTTATGAGATCATGAGTAGTAGTAGTGAAGCCCAGAGTTAGAGGAAACTATGCAGAGATTTAGTAATGTAAGTAAGGGAGATGGTGTTGTGACAAACTATGTTACAATAGTCACACACCTAGTAAGTTAGTTTGAGGAGTTTTCCCTTATGAGTAGACTAAGAAGTGATAAGTTGTGAAGATTCCATCTTAGGAGGTAAAGTCTATTGTAGGTAGAAAGGAATTTATGGTAATGTGTCATTGTGTTAGTAATGACCAATTGTAAGTATTCATAAAATGATAGATCTAATCTAGGCTTATGAATTTTGAAAGGAGAACCTCATGGTATTCATTGGATGATACATAATTGAGAGATAATGGGCAGTAAGTGAGTAAGTAATTCTTAAGTTGTGAAGTAGAATGTGATGGTTATTCGAGTATGTAGACTGACACGTAGGGATTGACTAATTGTCATGAGGTCCTAGCGGACAAGTGTTTCTAAATTGGTACAGTAGTATTGAGGTATAGTATAGTAAGTGAGCAATCATATTGATATTCGGGTTTAGTAATAAACATTAAGATTGAATTTGAGATGAGTATCATGATCAAAATAATGACAACAGGAGGTTCATGATGTTAGTCTTGAGGTTTGATATGGTAGATTTGACATAGAATAGGTGAGGAATTAAGATGGTTATTTCAATGAATGCGAGTAGTAGAGAACCTAACATATAGATAAGAGCAGTGAAGTGTGTCTAAGTCACAAGAGTAAGAAGAGCATAAAGAGAATGTACACCAGTTAGAGATGTGAAATAGATCCATAGCCTTCAAGTGTTAGCTTTAGACCTAAGGAGGAGATGATAAGATGAGAAATCAAGTCAAGTGATGAGAATTTCTTAAGGAGCTGGTTAGTAGGAGTCCATGGATTTGTTAGAGTACTAAGCTTGAATGTGGTGGTAAAGAGTAATAGTTTGAGATGCGATTCCCTATAGATAAGTATAGAATCCAAACTTAAGAATTTCAGTTAATCTTGAGTAAAGTAAGATCAGACCACTAGACTCAAACCTTAGTAAGAGTAAACCCATTCTATACCTAGTTCAGTTGTTATTCGAGGATGAATGATCCCAAGGGGGAGATAATGTAACATCCCAAAAAAAGTTTGAGCTAAGACTTGAACCATCCTTCGTAGTGAGTAACATTTTGCCAAGGAATTTAAATTTCTTCAGTATTAAGTTCAGGTAACCAGATATAGCACCTTGAGTTCTAAAAGGAACTAAATTGAAAATAACAAATCTTAAATTTGGAGAGTTAAGCGAAGTATGAGTTTTGGGTCAACTTCAAACGACCATAACTCCTAGTAAAGGATAAGTTAGGTGTGCTTCAAGATACCATAGGAAATATCTTTGAATTATTTTTCCAACGTCGCTGATTTTACTAAGTTTCGAGTTCGGATAAGTGATATATGACCTTCTGAAGTTAGGTTGTCCAGTTAAGGAAAGTTAGCCGAAAATAGTGAGGGGTATTTTGGTCCTTTCCTTACCCAATCGGATTAAATTCGTTTTTAGTAATTATTTAGGGGTATAATACCTTTAGGTTCAGTTTTATAATCCTAGTATACACCTTTGGTTTTAGTTGAGAAAACAAGAAGAAGAAAAAAAGAGAAAAGAGGAAAGGATGAAGGTGTTCGTCGGCGTTCTTGAGTTTACTTGCGGGTTTTTGTCATGGGTTTAATTCCTAAGAGGTATGTAAGCTTACATAGTATTGGGTTAGTTCATCCACACGCCAAACATTTTATTTTCAACATAATTTCATTCTCAAAAAGTTGAAGGATTCAAGTTCTTGAGAGGTGTTGTTGAGTTTCATTATAGATCTTGTCTTGTTAAGGTTTTGATGATTTCTTGAGATGAAAGGGATTTTTTGGAGTGTTGTTTTGAGTGTATTAGTGTTTACTTAGGTTGATTAATTGAATCTAAGTAAAACTTGAGAAAACAAATCAATTAAAAGCGATTTAGGGTAAGAAAATAAGACGCAAAATGTCGTCAAAACCTTGCCTGGGGAGACGCTGGCACGGCGCGCCCAAGGGGCTGGGGCGGCATTCCTGCATTGCGCCTAATTTTAACCTCTGAGGGCTGGCTCTCCGCGCCCGTAACGCGCCAAGGTCGCCTGCCCCTACTCTTTTTTCGTCGGTTGTCCCGTTTGAGCTCATTTAAAGTGTGTGTTCTCTCCTTTTGATTCTAAACACTTTAAACTACTTCTAAACACTTACAAATCATTCATAACATGAATCATAACATTGAATTATTAATTCAAATTCAAGGTAAAATAAATATTAAGTTTTGAGAGTTCTTCCGATCCTTTTGAGAGAGTCCCTTCGAGTCCTTTTGAGGAGTCTTCTACAACTTCTAGTAACTTGTGTACAAGTAAGTGAGCATGAGAGTGAGGAGAATGTACTCATGAGTCTACAATATAACCTAGATCCTCCATGTCACGGACCAAAACTCTTGAATAAATAATTCACATTCAAGAGAGAGTTAAGATTAGAATTCAAGAAAGCTTTTGAGTTCAATTGTGAATCCTTTGAGATAAGCCATTGATTTAAACTAAGTTTTGGGGAAGTAAGTAAGAGAATGAGAAGATTTGTATACATGATTCAATCTAGTTACATAGACCTTGAGTCAAGTCGATTACTTCCGCATGAACTCCATCAATTGAGTACCTTTGAGAGGAGTAGTATCTTTAAGTAATAAGTTTCTAACACATTTGAATTTATATTTCTTATCGTGGAAATATAACATGTTACCCATGAAACTCTTGAGTTCAATATTCATGCCCATAATTTCAAAGGAACATTATAAGTCGAATAGTCTTGAGATGAGAAGTGTCTTTGAGTCCTTTAGTTGAGTAGTTCATGTTCATAATTCCGCATGAACCCTCCAAGTTGAACATCATGAAATTATCCATAAACTTGATATCACAAACCTTGAATCCATAATCCGATTCAAGGAAATTTAAGATCAAAGTCAAGAGAGTTAAGAGTCAAGTCTTAAAGTTAAGATAAGGTCAAAGTAAAGTTTATAAAGTTTTCAGAAGTCTTTCACAAACGTTTTCACTTTCTTTTAAACACTTAAAGTTCAAGTTGAGTAAAAAGTTAAGATTGAAACCAGTTCCCAAAGAGATTAAAAATGTTTACACATTTAAATAAGAACGGAAACTGAAATTTCCAAAGAGCTTTCAGATTAGTTTTCAGAAAAAATAAATCGCTTTCTAAATAAAGCAAGAGTGGAAACTGAGATTTCGAAGATAGCCTTTGAGCTAAATTTTTTAGCACTAATATCAAATCATAGAAGAAGTATGTTTTTAAAACTTAAGAGCTAGTTTATTTTGGGAGTAGTACGAGCACCGATATTGGTGAGAGTTCAGACAACTCACAGCCCCATAAACCATGTAGCCATCATGGGTAGAAAAGGGTCATACTTCTTATGTGAACCCTTTTCACATAGACTAGTGGATCCATTAGTAGTTCATGTCCTATATCTTTGGCCGGGTATAAGATGTGTTGGCAGCGTGAGGTAGATTGTTCTATAATCACTATAGCTCTTATGTGATGGTTGTCGGTTAGAGAAACTCCCACAAAAGTTATTGTATTTTTATATACATCAGTTAATTGTATTTTCATATACATTTAGAGTTATATTCTATCCTTGTTATATACACAGAGTTGAGATCATGTTTTTAAACAATTTTAATTTATATTCCACTTGTTTTAAACTACTTTATATTGAAATAAGTTCAGTTAAGTATCATCATGAGTTGAGAATTTCGATTTGAGTACCTTAAGTTGAGTATCTTCACTTAATTTGTGCTTCACTGAGTCGAGTATCATATCTTTGAAGTTTAGTATCTAATCCTTGAGTTGAGTATCTTATTCTTAAGTTTAGTTGAGTGAGTTTTAAAAGAGGTAAGTATGTTTTCTTTTAATCAAGTTTAAAGTTTATGTTGTACTTTAGAATTCCCCTTACATGCTCGTACATTCCACGTACTATGCTATTTGGCCTGCATCTTTTGATGATGCAGACACAAATATTCAGAATCATCAACAGGAGCTTCGTTGATACATCTGAGAGTTCTAGTTAGCTATGGCGAATCTCTTTATTTTCGGAGGATTTCATTTACTTTTCAGTTTAGTCAGGATGTTGTGGGTCTTGTCCAGACTTCCATCTTTATTAGTTAGAGGTTTCATAGATAGTTAGTATAGTTTAAGAGTTTGTATTATTCATTTATTTTATTAATTATTTTAAAGACTAAAGTTTCCTATTATATGGCAAGTTGAATACATTATTTTATTCAAAAATTGTCATATGAGTTAAAGATTTGTATTTCAGTTTCATGAATTTTATTCAGTATTTAAGCTTTGTATGCTTAAGTTAGTTTTCCGCCTGTAGTCAGTCAGGATGAGGTTTCGCTTGGGACCAGCAATGGTCTTCAAGTGCCGGCCACGTCCAGAGTGTAGGCTCGGATCGTGACAAAATAATTATTGTACTATATTTCAAGAATTAATGTTTTGATATTCTATATAAAATTTTATTACTTAAAAGTACTATATATAAGCTTAAATATTATCTATTTTTCTTTATTTATATGAAGTTTCTCACTTATCAGTTGACAAAATTCATTATGCAAGTTGCTTTCATGTTCAAACTTAATTTCTTTTTTAAATTTGTTAACAATTTTTTGAATTTTTTCGTAAGACATATATCACAATTGTATAATCTATGCAACTTAAATGTTTTCTTTTTCTTAAAAAATGCCTTTATATATATATTCTTATTTTTTTTCTTTATTTTTCTTTTAAGGTTAATCAAAGAACCAATGATTTATAATTTCTTGAATAATTCATTCATTATAGGTTCTTGATATATATCATAATGACAAATGGTCAACTTTATCTTGGAATATTGCTAATATTTTTTAAGCACCTATTTTTCCATTATTTTTAATGTAGTAAATATTAGTAAAGAATTATTTGCAAGTTCAATGCAAGTATTATTGGGTCACAAACTTAAATATACATTAATTATCTAAATTACCCCTATATAACAACAATTTTACTTTTCACCTGCATAGCAATAGAATTTTTACGAAAACAAAACAAATAAAAAATAAATTGATAAATTATAAAACAAAAATACACGTTCCTATAATTAATATAAAATACCGTTCCTTAATTTACTCTTATTTTTTTTATTTACCTTCCACAAATATCTCAATAATTAATTCCTCAATATTTTTATTTCCTTAATTTTCTCTTCTTTTTAATTTTTTTTCTTAAAATATTGAACAGAACAGGTTTTCTTTTCTAAATTTTTTCTCTCTCGTTTTCTTATTTCGCTCTCTTCATATCTCTTTCTCCATTTTTCTTTAACATTTCTTACCCCCATTTTATTTTCTGAATAATTTCTTTGTTCTTTTTTATTTTTCTGTCTTCAGTTTTTTTTGTTAAAGCATCTTTTATACCAATGTAGATGGAATATATAACCAAAAATTAAATTTATCAATAATTTGCAAAATTGAATTAGATTAATTTAAACTTGATAGCAAAGTTAAATCTTATTATACACCATGTAATTAGTTTAATGATACTAAAAAGTTGGTATATATTTTATTGGATTATGCGTTACGTACTATAGGTTTATAAAATATAACTAAAATTAACTTTACCATTAAATATAAATCAATATCTTTTATAGTTCTAAACCAACATATCACCTAAATATTGGTCATGTCATACATCAAAGTATATACACTATAACATATTGCAACTTTAAATCAACAAATCACCATTAGTTTTTAAACAACAAATCCACCAATTATTTTCAGTTGTTATAGTTATTAAAATTTGAACTTGATACAATGTTACACCACATTGTACACCATGTAAATTAGTTTGATGATACTAAAAAGTTGGTGTATACTTGATTAGATTATGGTGTTATGCATTTTAGGGTTGGAACATATAACTAAAATAAACATTGCCATAAATTATAAATCAAATTTTTTTTATTGTTCTAAATCAACATATCGTCAAAAAATTAGTCACACCCTCCATCAAATTAAAATAAAAAATTTACCAGTAGTCTAACTATATCATCCATTAAAATATATACGGTAAAAAATATCACAGTTAAAATCAACAAATCACCAATTATTGTACAAAATCGTCCACCAAAGTATATTACTTAATACATATCGCTATTTAAAATAATATATCATCAATAATTATACCAAATCGTCCACCAAAGTGTATACACTAAAATATTTTTGTGTTTAAAAATTACTCCAATAATTATGGATCACATGAAACAAATCATATTCCGTATGATAATGCAGATCTTCTTCGAATTTAACAATTGTAATTTTTGGTGTTGAATAAACAATCAAGTTGTTGACATTGGTATTAGTCTTCATCATACAAGGACTTTTTCAGAGAGGATTATCAAAACAACTTTCGTATTCATAATCGATTTATTTTAGAAGCAGAAAATCTTCTTCTTTTTTGAATTGTAAGAGATGATTTTGAAAAGAAACAAAGAGAGAGATTCTCAAGAAGGAGATACAAACCTTTTCTTGAAAATTTTCTTGAAAAGGATGACAATGAAAAAGATGAAAGAAAAAAGTGTGTAGCAATGTGTTAATACCAAGAGAAAAAGAGAGTACATCAATGGTATTTCTTCCGTGTAAGGTTAACAAGAGAGAGAAAGTGAGCTATTTATTAAAGGAACATATCCAAATATAATTGTGATTATGATTCTAAAAATAAAATAAGATAAAATATAAAAATGACTCCTAAAAATTCAGTCCACTAACCAATAAAATAGGACATAAATAGTGTAAATATTTATATTTTATAATAAATTGTAGAAGATATAACTAAGTAAAATAGGATGTAGCTAATCAGACAATTTTAATTCTGAAATAAAAAAGAACAAATATTGTAAAAAAGTTGTAAAATAATTCAAAAACCCAAGCATTCTCCTTACGCATCTCCTCTTCTTCCTCTGGAGTAAAGTCATTCTTCATAGTAAATTTTTTACGTATTTCTTCTGGTGTTTTCCCTTTAATTCTATCGACAACTTCTTGACACATTATATTTAATATCTCCTTATTATCGTTATTAAAATTAGCAGCTAAGATAAGAGCATGCAAAATCGAGTGGTGTACATTCACAAAAGCCTTGTCAAAATCCATCAACATGTCTTTGGAGACGTCATCCTCCAAATGTTTCTTCCAGTACTAGATCACTTTGGTCATTGTTTTGCCAAGAACATTAGGAATATGAATGACATTTGAAACACAATCATCTTCAACCATATTCTTGTTTGATTGTCACCTTACGACTATCGCCTCGTCGAGTACAAATTCCTTACCATCGCAAGTCCTTAGAGTTAAGAACTTTGTGGAAGAAGACATGGATGGTCAGTACATATTGAATCAAATCATTATAATGTTTGAGAGGTTTGAAAGACTTTATTTATAGAGCATTAAATTTTTACCATCCTAATTAAAGCAGGAAGTCAAAATCGAAAAAAAAATTGATGGGAGAATCACTTTTGCATAAACAATGTTAAATTAGAAAATTGTGAAAATTCTACCTAAATAGTATGTATGTAATCGAATAAGATAACAAAAAGGAAGCTTTTTTTCTTCTACCAAATCTCAATTAGGAGAAAATTAAATTTTCCGTAATATCTAACCATGATGTTTGAAATGTTGTAAGCACAAACATAATTATTCGTGGAGAGTATTGCTTAAAGAAATATAAAACTTCTTGCAATTGGAGTTAGTGGGTATTTTAAAGATTCAATCTATATCACTCAGTATAAATGTAACAGATAGGAAGATGGTGATAGTAAATTTGAATAATTAAACAGAATGATCATTTGGTGGATATAATGTAATCTACATTTTAGGATTGTTTAGTGGAGATTTAAATTGTTTATTCATTGAAATTTGCCGTTACAACATTTCTAACCTCAAATTTTAAAATTTTATTTGCTGCAAATGTGAATTGATCATTTCTAGTGAATATATAATAATTAAAAGAATTGAAACATCAAAAGTTGCTCATATCTATAATATGGGATTATTTCGAAGAGATTTGAGCTGGTCGATATTGGAAAAACAATCAACTCGTAAGGAAGATGCATTGCAATGTACAAATATTATATAAATATGATTTTGATTATATATACATATGTGATATATAGTTGTACATCATACATATATACGATCAAACATTATTTATAAAATATCGATACATTACATGTATATACAATCATTTAATTAGTAAGAATTTTGGTCAATGATACCATTATTTGAGAAGCCCCAGTAAAATATTGTCCTAAAATTTGGAGTATTACAAGTATTTTTTCATAGAAATTGTAATAATTGATTTATTTTGTTGTAATATATTAAACCCATCTGGTAATAACTATATATTGTGCAATAGGAAAGACGAATACATATATACGGTCCCCCAATTATTATTTTATAACATTTCACTCAATATTTAATATCTGTATTAAAGTTCAGCTAATTTAAATTTGTGTCAAGTAGGATCTCATTTTGACTGTAACGCTTCCTTCCTTTCAAGATTTTTTGTATAAGTTCTTCCAATCTCTATCTTCTTGGCCAAATCAAGTCGAAGATTCTTTTATAAGTTGTAGCACCAATTAAAATTATTATTGAATTTTTAAAAATGAGATGTAAACCAATATAACCTTATGTTAAAAGAGAAACTTCATAATGTCTCTCTTGTTTTTTAAGTTTTAAACTTTAGTAGTCTTTTAAAGGATTCCCTAGTACTTACATCAATTTTGTTGTTTTATGAGTAACTTCAAAGAAAAGACATGTTAAGAGACTTTCGAGTACTTAAATTGTGTCATTAATTAAGAAAATTTATTAAATTATTCTTTGAATGAAAATAACTCAAAATTATTAAAAAAATAAATTTGAAAAACCGAAGAGAGAACTAAATAAAATAGGATATAATTAACTAAACCGTTCTAATACTAAAATTAAAAAAGAACAAAAAATAAAAATAACACTAGTGTTATAAAATCATTCAAAAGCCCAAACATTCTCTTTACAAATCTTCTCTTCTTCCTCTTGAGTAAAATCATTCTTAATAACAAATTCTTTACGTATTTTGTCAGGATCCAACCCATCTGGTCGTGCGGACACCCACTCTTACCAGTGACGTAGCCAGAAAATTTATGAAGGATGTCCAAAATTGAATAGGTAACTAAAAATATTTAATGAATGGGTGCACTAAAAATTTGTAAATCGAACTACATGACATTCATGATTAATTTTTTTAATTAAAAAATATACCAAAGAATTTATAATCAACTACATAATATTTAGTTTTAATATTCATGTTTATTTAATAGGATGTGAATGGACAAAGAAAAAAACAAAAAGAATTTAATTTAGAATGAATCTCTATTATACTTCAAGATTTCACGAACTACTGATGACTAATAACGAAACATGAAAAATAGTAGAATTAAACGAGTGTTATAAAAGAAATTTTATATGGAGCCTTTATCACTTTTAGTAGCTTTATAGAAAAATTTAAATAAATAGGATTTGCTTAACAAATTTAAATTATATAATCACTTTAATTTTGTTTAATTTTTTAAGATAAAACAAAAAATTAAAAGTCGAATCAATTGGCAACTCAGCTTTTTTCTCTTAATTAATTTAATAGATAATATTCAAATTTTTTCTCTTAATTAATTTAATAGATAATA
Source organism: Solanum sitiens (assembly GCA_016801875.1). Taxonomy (NCBI): domain Eukaryota; kingdom Viridiplantae; phylum Streptophyta; class Magnoliopsida; order Solanales; family Solanaceae; genus Solanum; species Solanum sitiens. The sequence continues at coordinate 36,776 of JABWTJ010001055.1, forward strand.
CTATTTTTTGAATTATTTAAAAATAAAAGATCTATTAATTATGATTTAGGCATTGATTAGGAACCTTTTAAAAAATCTCTTAATTAATTAATTGATAATATTATTTTTGGAATAATTTTTAAAATAAAAGATCTATTAATTATGATTTAGGGTTAATTAGGAACCTTTTTAAAATGTAAAAAGAAAGTATAATTGATAATATTATTTTTTGAATTATTTTTAAAATAAAAGATCTACTATATGATTTAGGCGTTAATTAGTAACCTTTTAAAATGTAAAAAGAAAGCGTAGATAGGGGGGATCAAATCCGCACATAACTAGTTGCGCGCGCCTCAGCATTGCCGAATCCAACTAGGCTACGACACTTTAATATAATTTTAGGGTGTCCAAAATATGTTATTTAATCATCTACAATATTATTTTACTAATATATAACGTGTAATTTTCAGACGAAGAGTGTCCAATTGGACACCCTCATCCTACTGTGGCTCCTCCACAGACTATAACACCTAAGTAAGAGAACCCTCATATCCTAATAGAGTAAAACATGCAGAAATCAAAGAAGACGGACAACAAGGTTAAGGAAATTAAGTAAATAACGCTTCTTAAATAAATCTTTGTTAAACTTGTAGAATAATTTAATAACCTGAGGGATCTAGTCTAACAGGTACAAGAGCTACTACGAATAACGATGTATAATAATTAAATAAGACAAAGCTCCCACCAAACGGTTGTAAGAGTCAAAGTTGCTGGAGGAATTCTTCGCCTTCATCTAATGAAACATCACCAATCCTGCATTCAGACTATGTGAAAAAGCCATAGCAAGAGTAATATCATTACAACCACACGTACTGATTGACATCATCGGTCAGCCCGACGCCACTTCATAATATAAGAAAAGAACAATCAGATCATCCAAGTACCACTTGTTTCTCCACTCCCTTTCTTAGAAAAAATCAACTTACCCCAATACTCTGATCACCAACCACTTTCCTTTCCCAACTGCTCTCACTTTTGATTCTACTAAGTCACAGCCTAACTAACCACATTAGATAATTCCAACCACCGTGAACATCCTTTTCTATGAATAATCTTTTCACATTCTTAAAGTATCGCGACATTATGTACCCCAAACCATATAGTTTCTCCTTACCTAAATCTCTAGTCCTCTTTAAATTCTCCTTGGGTACTTAACAAAGACAACACCTCGATAAATCACTCCTTTCCCGACAAGTACACCTCATAAGATATCTACACATCACCCCACACTTAAATACGTACCCATGTTTGAACCTACAGTAGGTTATCAATAGATAAGAAAGACATCATCACAAGTGTACACACATCAGAATATCAAAATATAACATGCTTTTCACCACAACTAATCACAAGCAGTTGATCCTCTCACGGAACTCAACCTCAAACAGATAGTGCAGTGCATGGTACCCCATCCAAGTTAGCTTGCCAGAACGTGAAAATGTGATCCCGTAGTTGTGCTGGAACATAACAACCCGATCAACTATGTATGACAAAACGTGGAAATCGGATCCAAGTTAGTTGTGCCATAACGTGACAACCTGATCAAAGTTAGCTTGCCGGAACGTGGCAATCCGATCCCCAATCACACACCACAATCACAATCATAATTACATCATCAAGATCATATGTTAACATCATGATTTCATCGATATATTATTCATCTATCTCAGTTACAATAACGTGATCATATTGCGATATGCATACACATACCATTGTCATAATGAAGTGAGAACATGCATACATCACACAATCATGAAATCACCACAATCATCTACGATTTCCCATTATATTCTTAATTTTCTCAAGAGACCAAATTGCACCCTAATCTTCTTTAGGGTTCGTCATTAGGGTTTATAAACCTAAATTTCTAAGATTCATCAACTTTTTGCTTCGATGGGTCAACCTAGGTACAGATCAAAATTTATTCCCTTCTATCAAATAACCTTTTTTAATAAAGGAATTTTAATCAAGAAAATAACCAAGGACACTCGATAATTCATTAATTGTGTACGCCAAGCACTAACCCCAAATTACGTTACATTATAGAAATTTTCCACGGAATTTACTCGGTGCACGAGAGTCTACGCATATCTCCTGTGATTGAATTTGTCTACGACAAGGCAAGAACAAATTTACGACTACTCAATGTATAAAACCTAACCTACCTGGGCACCAATCAATTTGTATTAAGAATGATCTCTTTTACAACTTTTTCGGATTCGCTACGGTGAATTTGGCCATGATCTCGCAAGATTCCGCCATTCCCACACTATAAAGTTTCTTTTCCTTCTTTACCAAACTTGAAATAACTTTCTTTGCTATTCCTAGGGTAATTTACGACCTATATGTTATTTTTGAAAGATGGAAAAATAAGGATTTCTCAAAATTTAGATTCCACCTCGCTAATCCCACTGCAGCGGGGTAAGTTGCCGCTGCTCCAGCGGCACCTGTGCGGGACAATGTCCATATTTTTCTCGGACTTTTTTCCCTTCTCCATTAACACCGGTTTGGGTCGTTACAATGGATACCAATTTACCATTCGTTCGTCCCCGAACAACTAAGACTTGGTCTTCATGTGCTCTAACTTTGGAAAGCTCCCAGCTAGCGAAATGACTCTTACACAGAACGACGAAAGGTTGCGACCCCTAATGATTGAAAACTCAAAAGGGGTAGGCGCATGCTAGAATGAAGGGTTAAAATGCATTACATGAAAGAAGTACTAGGCTTTCATACTAGGGTAGTTTATCAAGCATGACGCGAAGATCAAAATCAGTAAGTCTAAAATTTTCCAAGGCGTGCCCGCTAGAGCGGCAGTTGTGTCGTTGTAGGGGCGCAGCTGTAGCGGGAGATCGGGGGCAGTAAAGGGGAAAAGGGAATTGTTTACTTTATTTTCCCTTTCTCCGTTATTCAACTATCTCAAAACTCTACCGATCAGTCTTCTCCGAATATTAAAAATTAAGGTATATTTCTTGATTTTTGCTATTATTACTTACTTACTTCATTTAACTATATTGCATGCTAACTAACCGATCGAATCAGAATTGTTTTTGGTAGTTATTTTTAGAAATTGAACTAGGTTGCTTGATATAATAGAAAATTTTACCATGGTTACTTCCCTTACATCCCTAACGTTTAAAGAATGTACCAGGCGTATGGATTTTGCAAAAACATAGGTAAATCGATAGGAAACGGGTGGGGGAAGTTGAAAAGTCATATTCTCATGAACTCAGATTTAGACACAATTTAGGGGTTATGTGGTTGAAATACTCGTTAATTCTTGTTCTAGGAGAGTTAATAGACTCTTATCTGCTATAAACGTAAAGAACGGGGATTTTGGGACGAAAAGACGTCATCTTCGCATTTGGATTTCATTCCAGATAAAGGATTGCCCCTGCATTGTGATGACTCAGGCCAGTAGCTTGGCCTCCATTTTCCAAAAATCTTATCTTTCAATTTAGTCTTCCCTACCTGGTCTATACTATCCTAACTTATATTATTTCTCGCATGCTCTCTAAAAATGGAAGGTCAAAATGACGATAATGCACCCTTCATCCAGTTTCTATATGCTGCTAGTCGGGAGAGGAATTATGATTACTGAATCACGAGGTTCTGCTATGAGAGGGCATTGGTATTGCATAAGGTGGAGGAGAAAGCTCCGGCTTTCTATGCTCGTTTTGTTGAGTTTTTGTGGCTCCCTGTGACTTAGGTTCCCCTAGACGGTCGATCTGTTTGGGTGAGGAAGTTCTATGCCCTCGTCCCTACTGTACACTCGGACAACCCTCACCCGGTCATTCGCGTTCGGGTAGTCAACGTTCCCCTAAACGCCAATACTATCAATAAGGCATTAGAGGTGCCAGAAGTCCCAAACATAGAGTATGAGGCCAAGCTTAGAGAGATGGATCTGGAATGGCTGTAGGACACTATGGAGTACGAGGTCTTGCGAAACGGAATCAGGTTTACTGGGCTACAACAGAGGGTCATTCGAATTCCGAATAGTCACCTGATGCTAAGAGGTGGCTACACCAAGTGTGTAGGAGGATTCGCCCGTTGAGCAACTGCACATATGTCACCTTTCATCGGGCTATGGTTGTGGCGTGCGCTATACAGGGCATTTATCTTAACTTGGGGTGTAGATTATCTCCGAGTGGATGATGTTCTATCGGGGACACAAGAAAGCAGTATTCCTCCTTGGCCTTATCACTGCCCAAAGAAAGCGGGCCAGAGTGCCCTTGTTAGATGTTGAGTAGGTATTGCCTATGTATCCCCCTATTCACCCTATGTTGGTTTGGGCAGGTTTTGATTCCAAGAGTAAGATGAGAAGGACGAGCAGGGATAGCAGCAGCAGGGCGGACATGGGTTCAGATGGTGAGGATCCCCTTTAAGGTGAACTGGCCGAGATAGACCTTGAGAATGATACGGAAGAAGATGGGAAGTTCATATGTTGACTTCACTCCGGTTGCTCCCAGCACTACCCTCGAGGTAGAGTTGCTCCGCTGCCAGCTGCGCCAAGAGAGGAAGAAGGGCGTAGAGAGGGATTGCCTAATGACCCAGATGTGGAAAATCATTAAGGCAATCTTTACTTACGTTGCCCCGGGCAAATAGATTCCCCAGCTCGAACCGAGGGACTTCTCACAGTTTTTGATGCTGAACGAGGCCTGGGCTAGCTTGGAGAGCACCAAGGACATGGACTCTAACGTGGACACCACCCAGCCAGAGAGTCCTTAATTTGATTTCCTTTTGCCCCTCATGGGCTTGTAATTTAAGACAATAATCTTTATATTTTTCCTCTCAATGTTACTAAGTTTTGTAGCACAAGGATGCTCGTGTTTGGCTATGTGAAGCATCCCATCTTAATTCTTAATCATTTTTAATTACTGCTGTTATTGAACACTGGTTTTAGGAGTTGGAGGAGTTGGTTCGAACCCATTTCGGGTTGTTATTTGAAAACATAAAAGAACAAGAAACTTTTGGCAAGATTTTGTCCCGCTTTAGGGGGATAATACCGTTGTAGCGGCACCACGCCTGAGGGAAAAATCCCGCTGCACCGGCTAAGACCAAAACAGATCCTTGACCTGGAATTTCTGGGTACTTTTTCACTTTCCAATCCTTTCTGACCTTCCTTTTGCACCATCCCATCGGGCTTCTGAATTTATAAGACTAGGATACGCGAGGTTCGGGTTCTAAAGAGGAAAGGTAGCTTGACACCACAATATTTACATCCCCAGGATACACCCAGATATCACGACTCCAACAATTTGGTAAGAAATGTAGGTCAACCAATAATACTCCCACATACATAATTAGTTCATTCGACGGGAAAGGTACAATATAGAATAATCTAGACAACAATGCACTATATAATCAAAATCAAACAACAAGTCACACGTTTCCAATTAGTTTATAGGTAGCAAGGAACACACATTCATAATTTTCCACCTATAACACACACGATGTTTAATTTGTTGTGATTAATTCGTCACATAGATGGTCATTAATGTCCATCCATGCTCTCTATAGCCCCTACGGCTAGATATCAATTGGAACCTTACAGTTCCAATTATTCTAATTGACTTATTGGTGTTCTTTGGTTGTATTAACGACATCAGTCAACATTATCAAGATACCAATTGGAATCGGGAGATACCAATTGGACTCAACTCATACCACAGGAGACGCTTCACACGAAAGGAGTAAAGGAGAGGAACGATTTCCTAGAATGATTCCTAGCCTATTGTAGATTAAATGTGGACGTCAACACACCAATAAACAAAAGTCTAGTTCACATTTTGATCTTGTATGGGGAGACCAGTAACATATGCTCTGATACCAATTTGTTTTGACCCAACCCACCATATTGTGCGAGCACCCACTCTAACACCTAAGTAGGAGAACCCTCATATCCTAATAGAGAAAAACATGCAGAAATTAAAGAAGACATACAACAAGGTTAAAGAAATTAAATAAATAACACTTTTTAAATACGTTCTTTGTTAAACTTGTAAAATAATTTGACAATCCAAGGGATCTAGTCTAACAGTTACAAAATCTACTACGAATAATGATGTACAATAATTAAATAAGACACATCTCTCACCATGAGAAAGGAAGAGTCAAAGCTTTTGGAGGAACTCTTCGTCTTCACCTAATGAAACATCATCAATCCTGCATCAAGACTATGTCAAAAAGACATAGCAAGAGTAGTATCTGTACAACCACACGTACTGGTAGGCATCATCGGTTAACCTGACGCCCACCTCATAATAAAAGAAAAGAACAATAGGAATATGCAAGTACCACTCATTTCTCCACCCTTACCATTCTTAGAACACGTCAACTTACCCCAATACTCTGATCACCAACCACATTCATTTCCCAACTTCTCACACTTTTGGTACTACTAAGTCATAGCCTAACATTGCTAACCACATTATATAATCCCAACCACCGCTAACATGCTTTTCTACCAATAATCTTGTCACATTCTTAAAGTATTGCCGCCTTATGTACCCCAAACCATATAGTTTACTCTTATCTAAATCTCTAATCCTATCCTAATTCTCGTTGGGTACTTAACCAAGACAACACCTCAACAAATCACTCCTTTCCAACAAGTACACCTCATAAGATATATACACATCACCTCACACTCACATACATATCCATGTTTGAACCTACACTAGGTCATCCTTAGATACAATGTCATCATCACAAGTGTATACACATCACAATACCAAAATATATCATGCTCTTCACTGCAACTTATCACAAGTAATTGGTCCTCTCACGGAACCCAAACTCTAACTGTTAGTGAACCGCCGTGGTACCTGATCTAAGTTAGTGTGGCAATCCAATCCCATAGTTATGTTGGAACATGTCAACCCGATCCAATCTTTATGCTGGAACATGGTAATCCATCCAAGTTAGTTGTGCCGGAACGTGGCAACCCGATCCAAGTTTGCTTGCCGGAACGTGGCAATCCGATCGCTAATCACACACTAATATCACAATCACATCATCAAGATCATACGTTCACATCATGATTTCATGGATATATTATTTATGTATCTAAGTTACAACAACTTGATCAATATTGCGACATTCATACACATACCAGTATCAGAATGAAGCGAGAACATGCATACATCACACAATCATGAAATCACCACCATCACCTATGGGTTCCCATCCTATTCTTAATTTTCTAAAGAGACCAAACTCCACCCTTCTTCTCTTTAGGGTTCGTTATTAGGGTTTTTAAACCTAAATTGCTAAGATTCATCAACTTGTTGCTTCGATGGGTAAAACTAATATAGATCGAAAATTGTTCCCTTCTACCATATACCCTTATTTAATAAAGGAATTGTACTAAAAAAACAACCAAGAACACTTGATAATTAATCAATTCTCTACGTCAAACACTAACCCCAAATTACGTTACATTATAAAAATTTTCACAGAATTTACTCGGTGCACGAGGATCTATGCATATCTCCTACGATTAAATTCATATACAATGAGGCAAGCACACATTTACATCTACTCAATGCATTAAAACTAACCTACCTGGACGCCAAGCAATTTGTACGAAGTATGATCTATTTTCCAACTTTTTCTGATTCGCTACGGAGAACTTGACCAAGATCTCACAAGATTCCGCCATCCCAACGCTAGAAAGCTTTTTATTTCTTTCCAAAACTTGAAATAACTTTTTTAGGGTTCCTAAGGTAATTTACGAATTATATGTTCTTTCTGAAAAGATGGAAAAATAAGGATTTCTTGAAATTCGGATTCTGCCTCGTCAATCCTGCTGTGCGGGACATTGTCTATATTTTCGCGGATTTTTGCCGTTCTCCATTAACGACGGTTCTGGTCGTTACATATTTCTTATGGTGTTTTTTTATTTAATCCTATTTGCAACTTCTTGACATACCATATCCAATATCTCCTTATCGTTAAGAAAATTAGTAGCTAAATTAAGATCGTACAAAATCGAGTGGTGCACATTCAAGAAAGTCTTTGTCAAAATCCATCAACATGTCTTTGAAACACCTTCTTCCGAATGTTTTTTCCAGTATTCAATCACTTTGGTCATTGTTTTGGTATGAACATTAGGCAGGGGAATGGCGTTTGAAACAAAATCGTCTTCAATCATATTCTTGATAGCTTGTGACCTTATCGCTATCGCCCTGTCCAATACAAATTCCTCACCATCGCAAGTCTTTAGAGTTAAAAACTTTGTTGAAGAAGACATGATTATATTATGTTAGTTCATTTTTGTTGAGAATATTATTGAATGGAGATTTAAATGATTATAATGTCTGAGATATTTAGAGGGATTAATTTATAGAAGATTAGATCTTCCCTATTGTAGTTGAAGTAGGAAGCGAAAAGGAAAAAAACGAGTTTCTCTTTTATGTCAAATTAGGTAATTGTGAAAATTTTACCTAAATATATGCATGTGACCGAATAAAACTAGGAAAAGGAAGCCTGTTTTTTTCTCTCTTGTCGTTGAGAATTTTGAGTGTGAAGGGGATTGAGAAAGCTACTCTTTTTGGTGTGCCGGAATTTCAGAGCTCGGTACTTAATTATTCATTCCAAGAAACTTTATGGAGAATATTGCTTTAAAAAATGAATATTTCTTGTAATTGGAGTTAATGGGTGTTTGAAAAATCAAATCCTTATCAATCAGAACATATGTAACAGATTGGAAGATGGTGATGGTATAAGAAAACGTTTGTGGGGTATCTTCTTGCAAAATTATTCCTTTGGAGAATGGTGCTTGAAAAGTTGTAAACACATCTTTAAGCGTTGACTATGTTTTTTAAACCCTAAATAAGAGGGAAATTAAGACTGTAGCTTATTTGCTTAATGTGATTTTCAAGACTAACAATACAACAACAACAAAAACAACATACCTAGTGTAATCATTAGATCTCCCTGAGACTCTTGTGTCTTTCTTAGTAACATAAATAACTAAAAACAAAAAAAGGGAGCTGCATCTAGTGACATTTTTATAGTGGTTCTGTGAACTTTTAGCAAAAATTGCGAGTTAATAACTTTGATGGTCACTCAACTATCAATTATTTTCAGAGAAAGTCACTCAACTTTCATTTTCAACTCAAAAGTCACTCAACTATTATTTTTTGCACAGAAAGTCACTCAACTTTCATTTTCAACTCAAAAGTCACTAAACTATGACTTCTTTGCACAGAAAGTCACTCAACCTATTTAATTGTTTTTCATTAAAATTTAGTGACATGAAATTTTAATTATCAACCAAAATCTTACTAATAAAATATATATATCCATTTGATTCATTTAATGACCCGCCTATTTAATCCAACCCGCTAAAAATATAATATTAAACATTTTATTTTTTCATTAATTCTCTAAATCATTTCCCATTGAACATTGAACATTTTATTTTAACATTAATTCGCTAAAAGAATGTGGAAGACAAGGGATAATGATTTAGGGAATTAATGGTAAAATAAAATATTTAATATTATATTTTTAACGGGTCGGGTTAAATGGAGCGGGTCATTAAATGAGTATATATTCAATTCTTAAAATTTTGGCTAATAATTAAAATTATATGTCACTAAGTTTAAATGAAAAAACAATTAAATAGGTTGAGTGACTTTCTGTGCAAAGAAGTCATAGTTTAGTGACTTTTGAGTTGAAAATGAAAGTTGAGTGACTTTCTGTGCAAAAAATAATAGTTGAGTGACTTTTGAGTTAAAAATAAAAGTTGAGTAGCTTTCTGTGAAAACAATGGATAGTTAAGTGACTATCAAAGTTATTAACTCCAAAAATTGCTTATCGAGAGCTTTTGGCTGTTGGTCCTCTTTGATTTATTTTCCTACTTATATTATCTGTTTATTTATGCAGTTTGTAACTTGCTTGCTTCTCTATGCTTGTTCTCATTGGTTTGCTTTCTTCTTTCTGGTGTTTAGATCATTTTTATACTTTGGTTAAAAGAAAGAGGAAGAGTCGTTTCAGAATCGAGCCTGATTTATTGACGATGAATTTAAGACCATCGGGATTGGAAAATCAAATAGTTTTGTCATGTTTTTCGTTTTGATTCAGCCAACCCAGTGTTAACATTGAGATGATTTACTTCAAGCTGATACCCAATGTCTAACAGTCTGAGCACCTGAGTTGCAGCTGGTTCACCATACTGCAATTTCACTGGTTTTATTGTGTACACTCCTTATTTGAGGCTCAAGACTAAAATATTGGTTGTATCAAGAGAAAAGAAGAGAAGAGGCTGGCAGTATTAAGACCCATAATGATGAAACTCTTTGATTCTCATTGTCACCTCCACGATCCAAGGATCTTTAATATGATCCCAAAAATTATTAAGACCGCGACTGAAACAGGAGTTCTTCATTTTGCTGTCAATGGCGTGTCAGAGAAAGATTGACATTTGGTCAAGGAAATAAGTGAACGCTACCCTTGTATTGTTCCAAACATTGAGAGGATTTTTGGAGTCTGCTCCTGGTGCTGCAGTTGGAGAGATATGTTTAGATAAAGGTTCATTTGGAAGGAAGATTGATTTCTCTGATCAGGTGGAGCATCAACTTGCCAAAGAGTTGGAATGACCAGCATCCATACACTGTGTTTGTGCTTGAATTATGAAAATCTGCGGGTCCTGTTCCTGCTGGTTTTATCCTGCACTCGTACCTTGGCTCTGCCGAAATGGTTCCTGAATTTGTGAAGCTTGATGCTTACTTCTCCTTGTCTGGGTTCCTTAGGTCCATGAAGGCAAGCAAGGTGAAGAAAATGTTAAAGTCAATTCCTAAGAACAGGATCTTGTTGGAGACAGATGCACCAGACGCTTTGCCGAAATTGAGCAATCCAGATTCTCTGTGTTTGATCAAGAAGGAAGCTTAATAAGCTCAGATGGAACATCAAGTGGAGGAATCAACGATGGAAATCCACAGTGGCGGATCCAGAAATTTATAACTATGGGTGCTCACTATTTTCAACTTATATCAACCAAAACGCGTAACTGCTAGCTAAAATTCGTCAATATAGGTGTTATTTTTTCAATGCAATAGACAATCGAAATATTTGGATTGGTTCAAGAAAAAAGGATGAGAAAACAAATACTTTCACGTACAATTGTAGTTACCAAAAACGCAAACCAACGAGAAGGAAGACTCTTTCGCTTTTAAATTGGAAAACTGAAATAAAGGCGCTAAAACACATTTTTTTCCTTTCCTTTTATTTTTCCTAATTAGATTGATGAGAAAGAAAAAGTTAATAGTAAAGGAAGATCATGACTGTTTATATTTTTTTGTAGATTAAGTTACATAATAGACATGAGAATTGAGCGATTCGAGATTTTAATAGCGAGGTTTTTTTAAGCTATCGATCATAAAATATAAATGTATAAATTTAACACTTGTCAAAAGAAAAGTAATTATATTTATATAAGATAGCCAAAAAAAATCAAAAGAAAAAATAATCTTGAAAAAAGAATTTTGTTTTAGAAAAATTAGAAATAGGACAATTCGTCAAAAGGGGAAAAAAGAAAAGGTAGAACGAAAAGAGTTGATTTTAACATAAAAATAATGTAATATCGTGGTTTTTTTTAAGCTATTGATCATAAAATATAAATGTATAAATTTAACACTTGTCAAAAGAAAAATAATTATATTTATATAAGATAGCCAAAAAAATCAAAAAGAAAAATAATCTTGAAAAAAGAATTTTATTTTAGAAAAATTAGAAATAGGACAATTCGTGAAAGGGGGAGAAAGAAAAGGTAGAACGAAAAGAGTTGATTTTAAAATAAAAAGAATGTAATTATAGGGAATTGAACCTGGGCATTTTTTAGCAATATAAGACCTTGAGAACTCATTTCCAACCACCATGCCAACTAATATATTTGTTTATTGGATGCTCGACTTTTATTTTATACGATATTACCTTTATTTTGATATAAATATACATAGTTTGATACGAGCTTAATGGGTACTCGAGCATCTGGACAGCCCTATGTGGGTCCGCCCCTGGAAATCCATCTGAGAAATCACCCGAGGAGGACAAAGGCAATGAACGACGTACAGGCAGAAGAAGTCCATAACCATCCTGCAAACATTCACCATGTACTCTCCTATGTTCGCATCACTACTTGAGCTGACAAAAGAAGAAATTGCTGGGGATAAGCTTTGCAAATGCTTCTCGGCTCTTTTCTTATGAAGGTTCAAAGGTACTGCAAGAGGTAAAAATAACTTGTTGCAGTACTTCAATTAGTTTCTGTGTATTACAAGTATTTTTTCATAGTAATTGTAATAATTAATTTATTTTGTTGTAATATATTAAACCCATCTCTTAATAACTTGCCAAAAGGAAAGATGATACATATATACATTCCTCTAATTATTATTTTATAACTTTTCACTCAATGTTTGATATCTCCATTAAATTTTAATTAATTTGAATTTATACCAAGTAGGTTCTCACTTTGACTATAACGTTTCCTTTCAAGAATTTTTCTGAACGTTCTTCCAATCTATATAACTTCTTACCCAAATCAAGTCGATGAATTTTTTATAAGCTCTAGCACTAATAAGCATTATTATTAAATTTTTAAAAGTGACATATAAACATATATAACGTTATATTAAAAGAGAAACTCCATAATGTTTCTCTCTTGTTTTGTTAAGTTTTTAAGTTTAGTAATCTTTTAAAGGATTCCCTAATACTTAAATCATTTTTGTTGTTTTATGAGTAACTTCAAAGAAATACTATGCTAAGAGATTTTTCAGTACTTAAATTGTGTCAATTAATTAAGAAAATTTATCAAGTCTATTGGATATGCTTTGAATGAAAATAACTCAAAATTATTAAAAATAAATAAATTTGAATATTTCTTTTTGGGATATCAAATTTCTCTTTCAATCATTTTTATTTTTCAAATTTTATATAAATAGCTCTAATTTCTTTCAAAATAATTTATAAATTTATAAATAAATAAAAATCAAACAACACAATTATATATATAAAATAGAATAACAAAAGATAGAACTAAATAAAATAGGATATAAATAACTAGACCATTCTAATTCTAAAATAAAAAAAAAGAACAAAAAAGAAAATAACACTAATGTTGTAAAATCATTCAAAAGCCCAAGCATTCTCTTTATGAATCTTCTTTTCTTCTTCTGGAGTTAAATTATTCTTGATTTCAAATTCTTTACGTATTACTTCTGGTGTTTCCTATCTGAAACTTCTTGATACATCATATCCAATATCTCTTTATCGTTAAGAAAATTAGCAGGTGAAATAAGATCGTACAAAATCAAGTGGTGCACATTCACGAAAGCCTTGTCAAAATCTATCAACTTATGCTTAGAGACGCCTTCTTCATAATGTTTCTTCCAGTATTCGATCACTTTGATCATTGTTTTGCTATGAACATTAGGCAAATGTATGATGTTTGAAACAAAATTGTCTTCAACCATATTCTTGATAGCTTGTGACCTTACAGTTATTGCGCCATCGAGTACAAATTCCTTACCGTCGCAAGTCTTTAGAGTCAAGAACTTTGTTGAAGAAGACATGCTGATAAGAATGTATTTGAATAAGAGATGTTAATTCATTTTTGTTGAGAATATATTGAAAGGAGATTTGAATGATTATAATGTCTGAGAGGATGGAGGGCTTAATTTATAGAAGATTAGATTTCGCAGTTCTAGTTCAAGTAGGAAGTCAAAAAAGGAAAAAAAGAGTTTATGGGAAAATATATTTTGCATAAACAATGTCAAATTAGGTAATTATGAATTTTTTACCTAAACCGTATGTATGTGACCGAATAAAATTAGGAAAGGAAGCTTTTTGTTTTCTTCCAAATCTCAATTAGGAGAAAAAATAGTTTTAATTTTTATCTCAAATTTAATGGTAGTGTGAAATCAAGAGTACTTCTATTATTATTATCGATGAATTTTTATTTTAGTTCTTGTATTATTTGATTAAACAAATTAAACCTTAAATTATTTCAAATGTTCTTTTTTAACTCATCAATTATTGATCACTCTATCCTTTAATTAATCATGTGTGATGTTAAGCTTATAATTATACAACACATTTCAAGGTGATTTTTTTAGAAGAGCTCAAATATATTAAAGACATACATTTGAATTAATCGAAGGTTAAATATGCCTATTATACAATAAAAGGACTAAAATTAAAATTTATTAATAGTTGAGATAATATAGTATAATTTCTCCAAATAATTTTTTTATTTAGGTATTTTAAGTAATTGTCTAAGACTAATGGCCAAATATTAATGACACTATCAATTTGGACTCCTAAATAGTATCTGGTCTAATAAGATATTCTTTTAATAGTTTTACCTATTTTAGTCATACAAACATGATATGATTTTAATGTTTTACAGTGCATACTCATATAAATATGAACTTTCTATATTACAAGAATAAAATAAAAAATTATTTATAGTTAGAGAGAGAAATGCATTATTATCAAAAATAATTTTCATTAGGCATTTGAAAGGATCTTCTAAAACTAAAATGATCAATTGGTAACGACATTACCATTTTAGACTCTAAACATTATCTAGTCCAATAGGATAACATTTTAATACTTTTATCTTAAACAATATGTAGTAAGTTCGATAATATTTCAATAATTTTTCTGTTAATAATCATACAAATAATATATGGTTATAATATTTATCATTTATAATCATATAATAATGAGTTTTCTAGATAGTTATTCGATTCTTCATGTAAGGAAAATTAGTTTTTTGAAAATCCCCAAAAAAGAGGATATGCCTAAAGTCATGATGACATCTACTAAATCTCACTAATTGGTAAGCCAACTTATGTTTAAGATAGAGGTAACAAGCCTAGAAAATAGAAGCACCAACAAAAACAAGAAACAAGGCAACTAAAAGAGATAACAACATAGAATCACATAAACCAACATATATTCATGTATCGAATGACGACAAAAGATACAAAAGATCCATCCCAAAACATGGTGATGGTGGACATTGATTATCATGATCCGAAACCTCGAGTCATGATGACACCTACCGTACCCCATTAGTAGGTAAACCAATACGTATCCCTGAGCAATAAGCAACAAGCGTGTCGAGTAGAAATAATATACAACTTTAGATAAATAAAGCATTTCAAACATAAGATGTTTTTAGTACTAAACATAGTTTAAGGACGAAAGTAATGATCCAGAACAAGTTTCTACACGTTTTAACAACTTGAGCCTTTAAATTAAGAACAAAAGTTCGCCATCTCATTTGGTGTATGTACCATATAGCATGAGTCAATAACATTGTCAAAAGTAGATGGGTATCTTTATACCTTCACTCGAAATATTTTGACGCGTGAAAGTTCAAACCCACCGCCTCAAGATTTTTAGAGGGTTCAAAGCTTTTCAGTCCACACAAGATCTCGTTAGTATCACCATAAAATACGATACGATTTGCTTACGGTGAGGGTATATATAGTAGTAGATCTAGATTCACCATCATCATTGTTCAACCAAAAAAACAAGCAGACCATGCAAATGTCTTCATCTTTCAGATGTGGAGAGAGGTGTATCTTGTTGTGTAGCCCATTCTGCCCATGAACCATCATAGACTGGAATGCCAGTCCTCCCCAGTCCCTCTTTTGTAACAGTGAAATACCAGGCAATGATTAATGTACAACAGTACAAGCGAGAGCAAGGACATTTTCAAAATACATACATTCCATGGTTAAACAAGAATTATTCAAGTAAAAAAAAAAGGTTAGACAAAAGATTTACTAGACGCAGTAAGATGATTAAACACAATACTGAATGAAACGATGCAACCTCTCGATTGCAAAGGGGAACCTTTTGCATATGTCATAATTACATAAATTTACAAATGAAAAGACATTACATTCTTCCAATGAAAGATTTAATGCATCAATACAAGTGGAATAAAACTCATAGAACACCTAATATGACAATGGCACCTAATATTCAATTATCTACTTAGCTGACTATATTTATTGCCTAGTGTTGTCCTATTAAAGGGGGTCTCTAATTGCCTATAGGCAATGATGTGGATATTTTGTAATGACGACCTTGTACTTAAGTTCTCAACCTGAGCTCCACGGTAGCTTCAGGGCTAAACGTGCCATATACAACACAATGTTTTTTAACATATGGTTCACTTCATGAAAGGGTGCCCAAAGAACCGACAAGGTAGTGGAAATTCGGGCAATATAGCCCAATATTCATCAGTTGCTCCACCAGAAAGGGTTGCTCCTAGAGGAGCTACTTTCGGTACAGGCGGAGGAGAAAACCGCCTTTATGCGATCACTAGTCGCCAAGAGCAAAAGAACTCTTTATGGGTTGTACTGGTATGATCAAAGTCTTTGATTGTGATATTTATGCTATGCTAGACCCAGGATCAAGTTTATCTTTTGTAACCCCTTATGTTGCAAATCAGTTTGATGTTCTTCCTGAGAAACTTTGTGAACCCTTTTTGTATTTCTACACCTGTTCGAGAGTCTATTCTAGTTGAGCGAGTATATCGTGACTGTGCAATTTTCATCAATCATAGAGACACCATGGATGATTTAATTGGGTTAGACATGGTAGATTTTGATGTCATTCTAGGTATGGATTGGCTTCATGCTTGTTATGCCTCCATTGATTGTAGAACTCGAGTTGTCAAGTTCCAGGTCCTAATAAGCCAATCATAAAGTGGAGTAGTAGTTCAACAGTGACTAAGGGTCATTTCATTTCACACTTTAAGGCGAGAAAGTTAGTTTCAAAGTGTTGTATCTATCACGTAGTCAGAGTTAATGACTCTAGTGTTGATATATCTCCCATGTAGTAAGAGAGTTTCCAGAAGTCTTCCCGATGATCTACCCAGAGTCCATCCTGAGAGACAGATAGACTTCGGCATAGACATCATTCTAGATACTCGTCTGATCACTATTCCGCCATATAGAATTGTACCAACAACATTTAAATAGCTTAAAGAGAAGTTGAAAGAACTCTAGAGAAAGGTTTATTCGACCAAGTATATCACCTTGGGGCGCCCCGACATGTTTGTGAGAAATAAAGATGGTCCATTTAGGATGTCTATACCGTCAGTTGAACAAGGTTACCATAAAAAACAAGTATTATCATCCGAGAATGTGGATCTTATGAATAGAGGTTTCAAACCTTATTTATATATGTTTTTTATCGTCTTCATTGATGACATACTAATCTATTCAAGGAATGAAGAAGATCATGATAATCACCTGCTAGTAACATCAGGATAGTCCTTCAGACTTTGATAGATAAGAAGTTGTATGCTAAATTGTCAAAATGTGAGTTTTGGCTTAAGTCTGTGGCATTCTTGGGCCACATAGTTTCCAGTGATAGAATTATAGTTGAGACCCAAAAGATAGAAAAAATTCATAGTTGTCCTAGACCCACGTCTCAAACTGATATTAGGAGTTTCTTGGCTTTGGCTAGCTACTATAGAAGGTTTGTTGAGGGATTTTCATCTATTTCTTCTCCTTTGACCAAGTTGACTCAGAAGATAGTTAAGTTTCAGTGGTCTGAAGCTTGAGAGAAAAGCTTTCAGGAATTGAAAAAGAGGTTGACTACTGCCATGTTTTGACTATACCGGAGGGTACTATAGGATTTGTGGTGTATTGTGATGCATATATAGTTGGTTTGGGTTGTGTTCTAAATAACATATGCTTCCAAACAATTGAAAGTCCATCGAAAGAATTACCCAACCCATGACTTAGAGTTGGCTATTGTAGCTTTGCCTTAAAAATATGGCATCACTATTTGTATGGTTTTCATGTTGATATATTCATTGATCACAAGAGCCTACAATATGTCTTTACTCAGAAAGAGCTTAATATTAGAGAAAAAGATGGTTAGAATTGCTCAAGGATTATGACATGAACATTCTTTACCACCCAGGTAAGGCTAATGTGGTTGCTGATGCATTAAGCAAGTTGTCTATGGGTAGTATCGCCCATCTTGAGGAAAAAAAGAAACAACTAGCAAAAGATGTGCATAGAATTGCACGCTTAGGAGTTTGACTAATGGATTCCACAAAAGGACGACTAGTGGTGACGAATGGAGCTGAATCATCCTTAGCATCAGAAGTGAAAGAAAAGCAGGACAAGGATCCCACTTTTCTTGAATTGAAGGAAAATGTTCATAAGCAAAGAGTATTATCTTCTGAACAAGAGGGAATGATGTTTTGAGATATCAAGGTAGATTATGTGTACCAATGGTGGATGGACTCTAAGAGAGGATCATGGATGAAGTTCATAGATCCAGATATTCCATTCATCTGGGATCCATAAAGATGTACCGCGATCTGAGAGAAGTATATCGGTTGGAAGTTATGAAGGGGGGCATTGCTAAGTTTGTTGCCAAGTGCCTGAATTGTCAATAAGTTAAAGTAGAGCACAAAAGGTTTGGAGGTTTGGCTCAGAATATAGAACTTCCAGAATGGAAATAGGAGATGATTAATATAAACTTCATCAATGGGTTACCAAGGTCTCGCAGACAACATTATTCTATTTGAGTGATCGTGATAGGATGAGAAAATCAGCCCTCTTGTTGTCGATAAAGACTACCCATTCGGCAGAGGATTATGCTAAGTTGTACATTCAAGAGGTGGTAAGACTTCACAGAGTTCCAATTCTATTATTTTAGATAGAGGTGTATAATTTACTGCGCAGTTCTGGAAATCTTTTCAGAGAGGTTTAGGTTCAAAGGTGAACTTAAGTACTGCCTTTCATCGGCAGGGTTGATAGGACCAAATTTAGTTCACCAAGCTATGGAGAGGTTAAGGTGATTCAAGAAAGGTTAAAAATGGGGAAGTAGATGATTAAGGGTATATCTGAAGATTTAACCCATGAAGGGTGCTATGAGGTTTGTTAATAAGGGGAAACTTAGTCCCCGGTATATTGGACCTTATCACATATCCAAGAGAATTGACAATGTAGCTTATGAGTTGGAGTTACCACAAGAGTTAGCGGCAGTTCATCCGGTGTTTCACATCTCCATGTTTAAGAAGTGCATGGCGATCCATCTTTGATCATACCTACTGAAAATATTGGGATTAAGGATAGTGTATCTTATGAGGAGATTCCGGTTCAGATTCTAGATCGCCAAGTTCGCAAGTTGAGAACAAAAGAAGTAGCTTCAGTCAAAGTCCTTTGGAGGAACCAATTTTTTAAGGAAGCTACTTGGGAAGCCGAAGAGGACATGAAGAAGAGATATCCGCATCTCTTTGAATCCGGAGGTAATGCACACTAAGGTACTAATTTTCTTCTTAGTACTATCTAAAACTTTAGTAAGCATGTTGTTTGGTTGCAATTGCTTGTGGGTGTTTGAACTTGATCCTTCTACCTTAAGTCTAGTAATAGTAACCTCATTTGAGGAGGAATGTTCCCAAGGAGGAAATATTGTAACATCTCACAACTAGAAAAAAACTAGAAAAGAGTTTAAAATTTGCAAATACTTACTTTTGGAAAGAATAAGAAAATCTGGAAAATTTATCTAAGTTAAAAAGTTTGGTCAACTTAAAATGACCATAACTCCTAGCTCAGGATTATTTAGGGGTATTTCTAGATATTTTTGGAAATCCCTTGGAATAACCTTTCCAACACCCCGAGTTTGCGCGATTTCGATATCGTATGAGTGAGTTATGCCTTTCGGAAGTTGGGCTGATGGATTAAGAAAAGTCCAAATCTGGATTTTGGAAGGGCAAACTAGTCTTTAAATTAATTAAAATTCCTATTTATTTTTTGGGGATTTATCGGTGGTAAAATAAGACTTTGCTTAGTTTAGAATAAGGAGAACTTACGCTAGGGCTTGGAGAAGAGAGAAAAGAAGAGAAAAGAGAAGAGAAATCAAAAATCGCCAAAACGCTTAAGCTTGGCGTGTGGATTTCGTCAAAGGTGATACCTAAAAAGGTATGTGAGATAACATAGTTTTTGGTTAGTTCACCCACACGCCAATCGTGTATAAATTTAGCGAATCTAGGTTATTTGAATGTTAAGAAAGTGAGCTCTTGGAGAACATTATTGAAAATGTGTTGAATTCTTGATGGTTGTGTTGTTGAAGTCTCTTGTTGATTTGATTCGTGTCTCCGGGTGCATTTTCGAGTTAACTCCAAGGGGTATTAATAGTACTAATGATCCCAAGTGTTTGGGGAAATAACCATGGATGTTTAGAGGGTTTAGAGATGAAAAATAAAGGAGAAAATTCAAGAACATGTGGGGATAAGAGTTGGGGCGCCGCACCAGCCAGAGCGCCCCAACCAACTCTATAAGATAAGGGCTGGGGCCCCACACCTCTCAAAGTGCCAGGGGCGCCAGTTCTCCCCATTCTTCCCCCACCTTTTTGTACTAGTTCCTAAATGATGTACCTATATTTTCTTGTTGATTCTAACACTCTAAGGTACATCTTAACATCATTAAATCATCCATAAACATCAGATCATGAAACTTGAATCTATAATCAATTCAAGGAAAATTAAGATCAAAGTCATAAAAGTTAATAGTCAAGTCTAGAAGTTAAGAAGAAAGTCAAGATAAAGTTCTGAAAAGTTCTCAAGAGTCTTTAGCAATGTTTTAACTTTGTTTAAGACTCAAGTTTCAAGCTAAGTAAAGAGTAAATAGTTGAGTCATTTCTCAAAAGTTATAAGGAAACTAAATATTCCTTAAGAGTTTATAAATGTTTTCACATTTAAGTAAGAGGAAACTAAGATTTCCAAAAGAGTTTTGAGCATGTAAAGGGAACATCGATTCCAAGAGAACTTTTAAAGCTAAGTGTTGAGCAATTATCTCAACCCAAAGAAAGAAATTGTTTTAAAAACACATGAGTTAAGTATATTTTTTGGAGTAGTATTGAGAACCGATATGGGGATGCGATTTCATAATAACTCAAGTCTCCATAAATCATGTAGCCATAATGGGTATTAACTCATACATTTTAGATGATCGCATAAGTTAAGCTAGTGGATCTACTAATTTAAGTAGTTTTATGTGACGGCAATGTATAGGACAATTTTGGCAGCGTGGGCAAGACGTTGTATCACCACATAGGCTAATAGTGGTGGTTGTCGGTTAGATAATCTCCCAAAGAAACTATATTACTTATTATAAAAGTAAACATGATTTTGTTATTGCATTTTCTTTAACGAACTAAGTTTTTTACACTGTTTTATAAGCTTTATATATATATATATATATATATATATATATATATATATATATATATATATATATATATATATATATATTGTGTGTGTCTTATTGCTTTATATAGATTTAAGTTATTCGTGAGTTTAGAAGAGCCAAGGTAAGAGCCAAGGTAAGTGTTTCCTTCTTACTCTTTTCAAGCTTAGGCTCTTGTTTTAGCATTTCAACTAGCACACTCGTACACTCAATGTACTGATGCCAGTTGTCCTGCATTTTCTTATGATGAAGATGCAGGTAACTAGGATCGGTATCTCACGTACCGTTGATCCAGTGAGTAGCTCGGAGTCAGTGGTGAGCCACTTTACATTCAGGAGGACATCTTTTATCGCTTGATTTTCAGTTTTTAGTTGTTAAGTTGATTGGGGGTCCTGTCCCAACATCCCTCTTCATAGACAGATAACATAGTTCTTTAGTCTTATTTATTTCAGTTGTAAACATTTAAGACATGAGTTGCCACTTTGGCTAAGTATTACTTTTAAATTATTTCTTGACTTATCTTTTGTGTTTAAGTCTTCCGTTTAGTAAGTATGCCAGACCAAGGGTCAGCTTGAGGCTAACAATGGTATTCGAGTGTCGACCACATCTAGGGTTTAGGCTCGGGGCGTGACATAGGCCATGACATAATGTAAGATCCTGTAAATTTTCTCTTTTCTCTCCTAATATATGTGGCGTAGTGTGGCATGGGTATATGAGGTGTATATGACTTTGTATCGTATATTGAAGATTAAGATTGAAAATAGGTGAAAATATCAAGGAAATAAGCTAAAGATTTAGGTAAAAGGGACCCCTCAAAGAAAGTCCATGATTAAAGAAACTGCTCGGGTAGTACTTCACACGTTTAAAATGTTTAAATTGTCCCATACCTTGTGGATGAGCCTATGAGTGTACAACATGCTAAAAATAGTTGTTATGAGGTATATAGTAGAACAAAGGTCGTATGTATGTTTTGAGGTCAAGAAAATTAGCGAAACTCAATTCGGCAAAAGTTATCAAAATTTATGTAGTAATATTTTCTTAACTTTGGGTACAATGTCTTGGATGTTTTCTCCCAATTTATAATGAGTGAGAAGCCCTACTACCCACTGAATCAAAGGCATAAGATTCTAGTTTGCTATGCACAAAACCCCGTGTCAAACCGACATCGGAGTAAAGAGTTATGAGGTTTTACTACGGATTGCCGAGGCAGAATCCGGGTTGCGATCCGGGTCGGGTCAAAAATATGGTATGACGGCCCGGCCTAACTCAACGTTTTGAGCCATGAAAACATTTCATTTCTCTTCCAAACCAGAAATAAAGCTTAAGAGAGGGTTCCTATTGAGTTCTTCCTTGATGAAGGTTAGTTTTTGACGATTTGTACCATTAAAAGTTGCCCCGCCCCTAGAAACATGATCTCTACATGTGGCAATCGTTTTCCCCTTCTATTAACTGTGTTTGAAGCTAGTTATTGAAGGTATAAATTTGTTGTTATTGGTGTTTCTTCAAGTTTTACAGTTGTTTAACTAAGATAATCATTCGGGGACTGTTTTATGATTGTTTTTATGAAGTTCTACGGATATTTCGTCAAGTTGAGGCCATTTGGAAAATCTGCAAATTTAAGAAAAATTATGAACTATTTATAGGTGTTTAACAGTTGTGTGTATATACTGTTTGCGAAGCTTAGGACATAAGGAACAACTTTTCTGAAGAAGCTACGACCATTCGAGTGTTCATTGGAAAGGTATGTTAAGGGTAAGCTACGTTCCTCATTTTAGCACCCCTCCTCGGATATTCCTAAAACGCAGAATGCGATATTTTGCTATTCTCTTGCTATAAAGGCCTTTAGTGAAAGGTATTTTGATCTCAGCTGGATTATATTCATGTTTCTGTTATTGTGATATTCCAGTCATTCGGATAAATAGAGTACTCGACATTTACATGTCCTTTTATCCGTATACTTGATTATATGTCCACATGTATGAATTCTCATTCTTTTTTTTTGGGTGATGTGACTTAAAATATCACGTGAGGTCCTTATCATTTGTAACCAGTCCTCTTTCCTTACTAAAGTTATTATGAAAAAAATCTTTAAAGTAATTCCACGACCTTCAAAACTGTTTAATATAACTTAAATGTTTAAAATATTTAAACACTTGGTTTTTGGTGCACCTCTATTATGAATTATCTAGGAACCAAGTTAAACTTTTTATGCACATTTGTAAGGTTAGATTATTTTTCAAAAATTTAAGTTTATCATTCAATCTTTTTTTTTTGGAAGAACATACGAGGTTACACGGGATAGTTATACAATATATGCGAGTTGTTATGAGATTATGAGAACAGGACTACAAATCCGCCAAGATTGGCAACATGACAACAATAACTTATATGTGTTATAAATTCATGACATGACATGCTATGCATTTTACTTCTGAGCTATAATCGAGAGGTATGGGGCCTATTGCCTATAATTATACGTATGTGACACCAATGGCCACAAGTTGGGGAATATGATGCTGGTTCGCTACGGGAAAGCACCATCATTGCTAGCAGTAAGTTGAGTATGTCATGCATTTGCATTTATATATACATGTATTCACGACATACGATTATACGAGCATACCATGCATATATAAGTACTAGGTGGCCAAATGTCAGCCATGGAGATTATTTGAGTTTCAGTTTCAGGTGGTATCTCTATTACCCTTTTTTTTTACGGTAAATATTTATGATTCTGTTTTTCTACTTTACTTACCAATACATTTTTATTCCTACTGATGTCCCTTTTCCTGGGGACACTTCTTTTGTTTCTTTCAACCAGGTACAGGCAGGGGCTGTAATCGACCCACCCGCTAGGATTCAGGTTCAACTATGAGTTAGTAAGCTCCATCTTATCCTGGGGCTGCCATAGGATGTTTACTTTTGTTGTACAGTTGGGTATAGTTAGGGCCTTGTTCCTACACTGCTTATGTTACTCATATAGGCTATTGTGGACACAGTATTCTGGGTTTTCTCTTGTATGTTTCAAACTCCTGCCAATAGTCTTGGAATGTATATATGTGTGTGTAAGTAAGCATGTCTTCAGTTGTGGCCTCGTCGGCTAGATAGTATATTGCTATTTTTTGGCTTGTATACCATTGTTTGCATGGTTTGTTCTCTTTCAGGTCATGAACTTCAGGGTCCAAAATTCACTTTTTAGAGGTTGTGCTGCCCAATTTTAATTTTTTTGTCGCATTGTTTTGTTTAGCTAGTATGTTTAAGTGGTAACTCGGTCTTATAGAGTATCGCGCCAGTTGCTCTCCCTTTTTTTGGACCGTGACAAACTTGGTATCAGAGCAGGTCGTATCCCAAGGAGGCTCCACAAGCCGTGTCTAGTAGGGTTTTGTTTATGGGTGTGTTGTGCACCACACTTATATTCTAGAGGCTACAGATCATTTAGGAATGGTTATGTTTCATTAAACTGATAGATCGTGCTATAGTGGAAAAGTATAAGAACATTTGAAATCTAAATCGTGCTTTATGTTTCTTATCTGGTAGGCTACACTTGCTCCAGATATGGCAGATCGAGAGATAGGTATAGATCCATGGGAAGGTTCTAGCTGTTCCCCATGGGGTCAAAGAGATAGATTTCCCTCGGAGGCACAAGGTGAATCTCCAGTACCGCTAGTACCAGCCTCCCCAACACCTGTTGAAGCCCGAGAAGATGCAGTACCCCCAGGCTCACCAGTTCCATGGGTACCTGAGTAAGCTAGGTGTAACAACCCAAAATACACCCTAGTTGTTATCGGCGTCGTCATCCTCGAAGAGGACTAAGACAAGCCTTTTAGTATTCGTCATCAATATCACAGGTAAAAAGTTTGGAAAAATTAAAACTTTTATATATACTTAGTGAGGTTTACATAGACCTCTTACATAGGTAGATTACTTAGGCTTCTTGCTTAGACAACATAATAATACATAAGAATTTAGTCTAAAAATTTGTCTCACATTAAACCATCTAAATGAAGTAAAACATCCGGGCATAGCCCTTATACAAATTCATAGTTACCACATAGGGCTTACATCCATATCTTCAACAATACGAGAGAAAAGAATGTCTTTAGACAATACAAGTACGACTAAGGTAGAGTATGTAGTATCATCCTCGAACTAGAGGGCCTACCAAAACTTGGAGAGCTTATTCCAACCCTTCTTACTTTAGCCTCAAGATACCTCAATGGCCCGAACCTACATGATTGGGAAAAAGGGAAGAAATATGGGTTAGTACAAAACACATGTACTAAGAATGGTCCCTATGGATAAAAATCATTAATGCATGCGAAAAGGCACAATTTAGTCAAAACCATGCATAACCTCCAATAACTCAATATACATATATATGGAACATCATAAGTCAACCCAACATATAAGCAACTCAAGTAACACTTTTGCAATGCCGAGGATAAAGCCCCATAACCCTATCCAAAGCTAAGTATCACATTAAGCAACCCACTTCATACCTACAACACATTTTCATAACATACTTCATACATCAATACTTACTCATATCTTATCAACATAACCATAATCATAATCATAATCATAAAAGAACACTATTATAACCATCCGTTAGGATCCAACATGTGCAATGTGTAAGAGAAGTCACATACCCTCCCTCACACTATGTAGTAGCCTTTAAGACAACCCTAATAAGAGTTCACATACTTAACTTGTTCATTTACTTTTACATTAGGGAAAGAAGTGCAATAAACGACATGAGACCATGTGAGCTACATGGAATTCAGTTTTCTACTCCCACACCGAAAAGAGAGGGTTAACACTTGCCTAAGGTGTAACCATTCGTACATAGATATCTAGGTGGATCCACTAAGCTAGAGTCCTATGTGGGCACATAGTTAAGGGTCAATGAGATTGTTGCTAGAAACCTTGACTTGCTAGACGTGGGGGTTTCCATCTCATGAGACAACACATATTTTGGGGGTCCGGACTTACTAACGTGAGGAAAACCCATGTGGGAGGCCGGACTTACTAAACATGATACCTCCATCTCTTTTTCATTCCCTTTCGGTGCTAGCAATTGTTCCCTTTTAGTAATCATGTTATTTCATCATACAAGTTCACATTAGTCTCTTCTAGACCCCTATGTAAACATCTTATCATATCTAGCTCATAGGTCATCACAAGTGAGAACAATCCTTTAACTTTAGACACCACTTCATAAGTGAGTAAACCTTTCACTTAACACTTTATTGTAATCATAAGGAACTACTTTCAATCATACCATAATCGTATCATAACATGCATACATAGCTCATGTCTAATTCAATGTCTTAGGGTTAGGGATGAGAATACTTAGCATCAACATCACAACCACACAATTGACATAGAAGAATTGTTATCTAATTAACTCATACTTCGTAATTGAATTCAAGAAGAAGTAATCAACATACCTCATTGCCCTTTTCAAGAATCTTCATACTTCCATTACCAAGGATACATAACCAATTACATAAACAAGTTAAATTCAATAAGCAATTATATAATTAACAACAATGTAGTCAATCTACATATTCATAATCTTCACAATTCACCATATCAATTCAAGGTTTTCATGAAATTGGGGGAAAGACATGGGTCTAGGGTAATATCATAGGAATCATCAATTAACCATCAATATATACTTAAAAAACATTATTTCATAATAATTCATCACAATTGATTCATAATTTCGTTTTTCAAAGAAGACCCATGTGTACAAGAAAAACCTAGATTTGGGGAACTTAGAAATCATCTTTTGGAGGGACCTCTTCGAGGAAGAATCCCAAGAGTGAAAGAAACCATACCTTAATAATCTTCATCCACGAAATTCAAGTGAAATCCTAGAGAAATTGGTCTTCTTCTTCAAGGTTTATTGCCTTCAAAGGAGGATTTAGGGAGAGAAAAGTAGAGAGAGATGAGAGTGATTTTTGATTTCAACTTTTGAGACTTGATTTGGGTGTTAAAATTGACCTAAAACTGACTCTAATACCTTACATAGTCACCCACTAAATTACCCAAAAGATTCCTCACTTAAATGGGTCTTTTTGTGAAGTCAAAATGCTTAAAATACGACATTTACGAATCAAGGAAGTGGTTGTGCGTCGCGGGGTTAGCTTCACAATTTATTTTTGAAATACGGGTTGAGGCATTGGACCTCTTGTATTCCCCGGAACGCGAGGCCATTTTTGAATCTCCCCGTGTTGGCTGCGCGTAGGCTGCTTTGGCAGCCTGCTCGCCCATGTTCGGGTCCTCCTCAAGGACCCTTTTGGTGGTCCTTGGGGAGTCATGACTATACGTTTTGACCCTCTATACTACATTTTACCTATTTAAAGTCTTTTTAAAAGTTTTAGGCTCCATATGATCCTCCGAAACCTTCACCAAACATAGGAACGTCTACTAGTTCAATTTCACTAGTTTTCGGACGTTAAAACCTTTCTTTGATTCCATGGCTCCAATACTTCTCAAACAAGATATTTACACTAATTTAGGTCTAAAACAATCTTTATACAACATATGAGGATCTATTATAGGTCATGGAATTTACGGGGTATTACACGAAGGACACGGGACCTCCAGTACCTACTGTTCCTCAACCAGAGATTGGGGAGCAGGGGATAAGGGAGGCAGTTCAGTTGTTGACTACGATGTTTTCTATTCATGAGCAACAACTAGGGTCAAGATTATATACTCGGAGAGACCGGGCAGAAAGTTCAAAGGTACGAGAATTTCTTCATTTGGCCCCTCCGTTATTTACAGGATCTAGTCTTACTGAGGATCCCCAGGACTTTGTAGACCACATATATAGAGTATTTAGGGTGATGCATGCCTCTATTACAGAGGATGTGGAGTTGGCTTCTTTTCGGCTATGTGATGTATCCATTCTTTGATATGAGGCATGGGAGAGATCTAGAGGACCTGATGCTCCGCCGGCAGAGTGGGAGGACATCTCTGAGGCCTTTCTTGCCCACTATTTGCCACGAGAAGTTCGAGAGGCTCGTCTTGACCAGTTTATCAATATAAAATAAGGAACCATGAGTGTGAGGGATTATAGCCACAAGTTTAATTCTTTGGCAAGATATGCACCAGATATTGTATGTACCATGAGAGCCAAAGTTCATCGTTATGTTGATGTCTTAGCAGATCACTTGATTAGAGATTGTAGGGTAGCATCCCTATCAGATGATGTAGATATTTCCCGCATACAGGCTTTCGCTCAGACTACAGAGGAGCTTTCTCAACGGATTCGTGATATCTGCAGGGATAGGGATCATAGTAAGAGGGCCCGTACTATAGGGTCTTATAGGGAGACACATGGTAATATTAGGCTCCCTTTACATCAATATCCACCTCGGCCAGTGGGTAGTGTCTCACCACAGGTGCAGGGACCACGATTTGATCATTATAGTCAGTCAAGACCAGGTTAGAGCTCAGGCCATCCTGAGGGTCGTCGACGAGATTTTTCCGTACAGATAAAACATCCCACTCCTCCTTGTAAATAGTTCAGTAAGCCGCACACTGGGCAGTGTAGACAGGGTTCAAGTGTTTGTTATCATTGTGGGCAGACAATACATTTTATTAGTCGGTGCCCGATGTTTAGCAGAAATGATCTAGCTCACCCTTCAGGATCCACATCAGCATCTTCACCCACAGCCCGTGCCCCACAACCAAGACCACAGTATACTCAGGGTCGTGGTATAGGGAGAGGTAAAGGAGATACAAGTTTGAGCAGTGGTCAGAACCACTTTTATGCACTCAGAGGCTGAAAGGATTCAGAGGCATCCCCTGATGTTGTTACAGGTATATTCACGATATCTTCTCAAGATATTTATGCCTTGAGAGACCCCGACTCTACATTTTCATATATTACATTTATTGTTAGTAAGATTGACATGAAATTTGAGTTGTTTCCACAATCAGTTAAGGTGTCTACACCGATTGGCGTCTCTATTTTAGCTAGTCATGTTTATTCAGGTTACACGGTGTTTATTAATGTTCGTCCAACCCCCGCTGATTTGATTGAGTTAATTATGCTAGATTTTGATGTTATCATGGTTATGGATTGGTTGGCAGCTTGCTATGCTAATATTGATTATCATGCCAAGATAGTCAAATTTTATTTTCCAGGTAATCCAGTCCTTGAATGGACGGGTAATGCAGCCACACCTAAGGGTATATTTATTTCATACCTTAGGGATCGAAAGTTGATTGATAAAGGTTTTATATGCCATATGGTCCATGTACAAGATACTAATAAGGAGCCCATGACTCTTCAGTCAATTCCTATCGTGAAATGAATATCCAATGGTATTCCCCGACGATTTTCCAGGAATTCCCCCAGAAAGGGAAATTGATATTGCTAGACTTGCTTCCTGATACGCAACCTATATTGATTTCTGTCTATAGAATAGCACCTGCAGAGCTAAGAGAATTGAAGTGACAATTGAAGGACTTGCTCGATAAAGGATTTATCAGGCCAAGTACTTCCCCATAGGGTGCCCTAGTGCTCTTTGTTCGAAAGAAAGATGGATCTTTACGAATGTGTATTGATTATACACAACTAAACAAAGTCACTATAAAAAATAAATATCCCTTTCCACGGATCAATGACTTATTCGATCAGTTACAAGGTGCCAAATGATTTTCCAACTTGACTTGCGATCGGGTTACCATCAGTTGCGAGAGTTAAAATCCCAAAAACAATATTTAGGACGAGGTATGGCCATTTTGAATTTCTTGTCATGTCTTTAGGACTTACAAATGCCCATCAACCTTTATGGATATTATGAATTGAGTCTTCAAACCATTCTTGGATGAATTTTTTATTGTGTTTATTGATGATATTCATATATATTCATGATCGGAAGCTGAGTGTGCATACTACTTGTGAGCTGGATTGCAGACTCTCCAAGACTAAAGATTATATGCTAAATTCTCTAAATGTGATTTTTGGCTTACTTCTGTTGCTTTTCTTGGTCATGTTATTATAAGTGAGGGTATTAAGGTTGATGGACAAAAGATTGAAGCAGTGATGACTTTGACGAGGCCCTTGAATCCAACTGCGATTCGCACCTTTTTAGGCTTGGCAGGGTAATACCGAATGTTTGTGGAGGGATCCTCTTCTATCTGTGCACCAATGACAAAATTGACACATAAGGGAACTAAGTTTCAATGGACTGAGGCATGCGAACAGAGCTTTCAGGAATTAAAAAAAGTCTTACCACTACACCTATCCTAACTCTTCCAGATGGTAATGAAGGTTATGTTGTTTATTGTGATGCCTCAAGAATTGGCTCAGGTTGTGTTCTTATGCAACATGGTAAGGTTGTTGCATACGCCTCTAGACAGTTAAGGAAGCATGAGCAAAATTATCCTGCACATGATCTAGAGTTGGCTGCAGTTGTCTTTGCTTTACAAATTTGGCGGCATTATCTATACGGGGTTCATATAGATATTTTCACCAATCACCAGAGTCTTCAGTACTTACTTAAGCAGAGAGAGTTGAACCTATGACAAAGGAGATGGCTAGATTTATTAAAGGACTACGATGTTGACATTTCATATTATCCCGGTAAAGCTAATGTTGTTGCTGATGCGCTCAGCCGGAAGTCCATGGGTATTCTAAGTCATGTTGATGCTGATAAGAGACCTATGACATCTAGTTAATTTGCAAGTACGCTTGGTAAATGCAGGGGGCGGAGGTGTTGTTATTAAGAATATGGCAAATCTTCTTTTGTGACTGAAGTGAAAAGGCGACAACAAGAAGATCCTGAGCTTAGGAAAATGAGGGAAAAGATTCCTCTGCAGCAACAACCCTTATTTGAGCTAACTAGAGATGGAGTACTTAGAATCCAGGGTCGCTTATGTGTACCGGCAGTTAGAGAGCTCCTAACAAATATTCTTTCATAGGCCCATTATTCTAGATATGCATCTCACCCTGGAGCGACGACGATGTATCAGGACCTTCAACAGATCTATTGGTTGAATGGCATGAAAAAATATATTATGGAGATGGTAGTTGAATGTCCCAAACACAAACAAGTAAATGCAGAGCATCAAAGTCCTGGAGGCCTAACTCCAAAATATTGATCTTCCGTTATGGAAATGGGATATGATAAATATGGACTTCATCACTGGTTTGCCTCGCTCTCCACGAAGGTTTTATTCCATTTGGGTAATTATCAATAGGCTAACAAAATTTGTTCATTTCTTGCCAGTTAGGACGACATATTTAGCTGAAGATTATGCAAAGCTTTACATTCAAGAGGTTGTTCGCCTTCACGGAGTTCCATTATCCATTATTTCAGATCGAGGAGCTCAATTTACAGCACAAATTTGGAGATCGTTTCAGAAAGGTCTAGGCACTCAAGTAAATCTCAGCACCAGTTTTCATCCACAAACTGATGGATAGGCAAAATATACTATTCAAATGGTTGAGGATATGTTACGTGTTTGTGTGCTGGATTTTAAAGGAAGTTGGGATGAACATCTACCTCTTTTGATTTCGCTTATAATAACAGCTTTCAAGCTAGTATTCAGATGGCCCCTTATGAAGCACTATACGAGCGGAAGTGTAGGTCCCCAATCGGTTGGTTTGAGCTCGAGGAAGCAGATTTGCTAGGTCCCAATCTAGTCCAACAAGAGATTGAAAAGGTTAAGCTTATTAGAGATCGACTTCATACAACACAATGTCGACAGAAGTCTTATATAGATGTTCGCCGGTGGAACTTAGAGTTTGATGTAGAAGATTGTTTTCCTGAAAGTATCACCTATGAAGGGCATCATGCAATTCGAGAAGAAAGGGAAGCTCTGCCCTAGGTACGTTGGATCGTATAAGATTATTCGGAAGATCAATATGGTTTCATATGAGCTTTATTTGCCTTCAGAATTGCAAGCAATTCATCATGTATTTCATGTTTCTACGTTGAGAAAGTGTATTGGAAATCCTTCACGTATTATGCCCATTGAAAATATTTGCATCGCTGAAGATTTATCTTATACAGAGGTACCAATACAAATTTTAGATCCTCAACTAAGGAAGCTTCGAAATTAAAATGTAGCTTCTGTGAAAGTGTCATGGAAAAATAACAACGTCTAGGAAATGACTTGGGAAGCAGAAGAGGAAATGAGGAAGGAGTACCCCCATCTGTTTAGGATTTAAGGTGAGTCAAATTTCAATGATTGACATTTATTTCTTCGCAACGACTTAGTTAGATTTTAAGTATCTTGAAGGTGCAGTTTATATGTCTTCTTACGAGATAGCTATGCAAAGCTCAGTAGTTAATTTTTTTTAGAATTTGACTTAAAGTTTGCGACTCTAACAATATAGAATCGCAAATAAAGTCCTTTGAGAAAAAAATAAAAACACAACCAAGGGATTGTCTAGATCCATTCGCGGGCGAATGTTCATAAGCGGGGGGGATGTAAAATCCCGTAAATTTTCACTATTCTCGCCTAATATATGTGGCATTGTGTGGCATGGGTATATGAGGTGTATATGAATTTGTATCGTATATTGAAGATAAAGATTGAAAATGGGTGGAAATATCAAGGAAATAAGCTAAAGATTTAGGTCAAAGGGACCCCTCAAACAAAGTCCATGATTAAAGAAATGGCTCGGGTAGTACTTCAGACATTTAAAATGTTTAAATTGTCCTATACCTTGTGGATGCGTCTATGAGTGTACAATATGCTAATAATAGTTGTTATGAGGTATTATAGTAGCACAAGGGTCGTATGTAAGTTTTGGAGTCAAGAAAATTAGCGAAACTCAGTTCGCAAAAGTTATGAAAATTTCTCTAGTAATATTTTCTTATCTTTGGGTCAAATGTCTTGGATATTTTCTCCCAATCTATAAGGAGTTAGAAGGCCTACTATCCACTAAGTATAAGGCCTACGAGTAAAGTTTGCAACACACAAAACCCCGTGTCAAACCGACATCGGAGTAAAGAGTTATGAGGGTTTTACTACGGACTGCCAAGGCAGAATCCGGGTTGCGATCCGGGTCGGGTCAAAAATATGGTATGACGGCCTAACTCAACGTTTTGAGCCATGAACACATTTCATTTCTCTTCCATACCAGAAACAAAGCTTAAGAGAGGGTTCCTATTGAGTTCTTCCATGATGAAGGTTAGTTTTTGACGATTTCTACCATTAAAAGTTGCCCTGCCCCTAGAAACATGATCTCTACATGTGGCAATCATTTTCCCCTTGTATTAGCTGCGTTTGGAGCTAGTTATTGAAGATATAAATTTGTTGTTATTGTTTTTTCTTCAAGTTTTACACTTGTTTAACTAAGGTAATCATCCGGGGACTGTCTTATGATTGTTTTTATGAAGTTCTACGGACATTTCGTCAAGTTGAGGCCATTTGGAAAATCTGCAAATTTAAGAAAAATTATGAACTATTTATAGGTGTTTAAAAGCTGTGTGTATATACTGTTTACGAAGCTTAGGACCTAAGGAACGACTTTCATGAAGAAGCTACGACCATTCGAGCGTTCATTGGAAAGGTATGTTAAGGCTAAGCTACGTTTCTCATTTTAGCACCCCTCCTCGGATATTCCTAAAACGCAGAATGAGATATTTTGCTATTCTCTTGCTAGAAAGACCTTCAGTGAAAGGTATTGTGATCTCAGCTGGATTATATTCATGTTTCTGTTATTGCGATATTCCACTCATTCGGATAAATAGAGTACTCGACATTTACATGTCCTTTTATCCGTATCCTTGATTATATGTCCACATGTATGAATTCTCATTCTTTTTTTGGGTGATGTGACTTAAAATATCACGTGAGGTCCTTATCATTTGTAACCATCCCTCTTTCCCACTAAAGTTATTATGACAAACAATCTTTAAGGTAACTCACGACCTTCATAACATGTCTATATAACTTAATTGTTTAAACTATTAAAACACTTGGATTTTTGAGCACCTCTTTTATGAATTATCTAGGAACCAAGTTAGGAACTAAGTAAGTCACCTTAAACTTGTTATGCACATCTGCAAGGTTAGATTATCTTTTAAAAAATTCAAGTTTACCTTTCAATCTTTTTTATGGAAGAACATATGAAGTTCCATGGGATTGTTATACAATATATGCGAGTTGTTACGAGGTTATGAGAATAGGACTATAAACGGGCCAAGATGGCAACATGACAACAATAACTTATATGTGATATAAATTTATGACATGACATGCTATGCATTTTACTTCTGAGCTATAACCGGGAGGTATGGGGCCTATTGCCTATATTTATATGTATGAGACACCGATGGCCACAAGTTGGAGAATATGATGTTGGTTCGCTACTAGAAAGCACCACCATTGATAACAGTTGGTTGGGTATGTCATGCATTTGTATTTATATATATATGTATATAAATATATATATATATTCACGGCATACAATTATACGAGCATACCATGCATATATAAGTACTAGGTGACCAAATGTCAGCCATGGAGATTATTTGAGTTTCATTTTAAGGTGGTATCTCTATTACCTTTTTTTTACGGTAAATATTTATGATTCTATTTTTCTGTTTTACATACCAGTACATTTTTATTTGTACTGACGTCCCTTTGCCTGGGGACGCATCTTTTGTTTCATTCAACCAGGTACATGCAAGGGTTGTAATCGACCCACCCGCTAGGATTCAGGTTCAACTATGAGTTGGTAAGCTCCATCTTATCCTGGGGCTGCCAGAGGATATTTACTTTTGTTGTACAGTTAGATATAGTCGGGGCCTTGTCCCAACAGTGTGTATGTCACCCATAGAGGCTATTGTGGACACAGTATTCTGGGTTTTCTTTTGTATGTTTCAACCTCCAGCCAATAATCTTGGAATGTATATATGTGTGTGTAAGTAAGCTTGTCTTCGGTTGTGGCCTCGTCGGCTTGATAGTATATTGCTATTTTTTCTTGGATTGTGTACCATTGTTTGCATGGTTTGTTCTCTTTCAGGTCATGACCTTCGGGGTTCAGGCTTCACTTTTTAGAGGTTGTGCTGCCTAATTTATATTTCTTTTGTCTCATTATTTTGTTTAGCTAGTATGTTTAAGTGGTAACTCGGTCTTATAGGGTATCGAGTGCTAGTTACTCCCCTTTTTTTCGGGGCATGACACTTAATAAGACTAGAAGTGTTAGCAATAAGGAAAGAACGTGGTTATTAGTTAGAGTGTTGTTACAATTTTGGGGTGTTTTAAGAAAGGGGAAATGGTGGAGAAACGAGTGGTAGTTGCATGATCCTATTATTCTTTTCTTATATTATGTGGTGGGCATCGAGTTGACCTATGATGCCTACCAGTGCGCATGATTGTACTGATACTACTCTTGTTATTTATTTTTGACATAGTCTGGATGCAGGATTGGTGATGTTTCATTAGGCGAAGACGAAGAATTTCTCCAGCAGCTTTGACTCTTTCTTACTCATGGTGGGAGCTTTGTCTTATTTAATTATTGTACATCATTATTCGAAGTAGCTCTTGTACCTGTTAGAGTATATCCCTGGGGTTGTCAAATTATTTTTCAAGTTTAACAAAGAGTGTATTTAAAAAGCATTATTTATTTAATTTCCTTAACTTTGTTGTCCGTCTTTTTTAATTTCCGCATGTTTTTCTCTATTAGGATATGAGAGTTTTGCTACTTAGGTGTTAGAGTGGGTGCCCGAATGGGCCGGTGGGTTGGGTCGTGACAGACTTGGAGTCGTTAAAGTATTTCAATGGTTCTACTTGTATCACCTTGCTTATGTGAGTTTATAGAAGAGCTACCATACGTAATTATGGTTGTCATACAATCTTAATATTCATCTAGTCGTTGAGGTCATGTATTGATTTTGTGTGATTGAAGGTGGGATCATTGAATCCAATTCTATTATTCTTAAGAGGTAATCTACAATTTCTAAATCTAGCATTTCGATGGTTATGTTGGATGGTCTGTTGGTTTGTATGTTTGGACATATCTCTCAAGGAGTATCTGATCGCTAAAGATTGAAACATTTGTAACTTAATCTTATGAAAATTTATGTTGTGGGATGGAGATGTTGTTAAGAACTATGTTTGTTTGGGTATTATGAGTGTGTGTTGGTTTAGGTTCACCTCTGATTTTAGAGAGTATTGATTTAGAATGTTATCATGCTTATGTGAGAAAGTATTAGTCCTGATGATTGTATCAGGATCCTTGATAACAAGTGGTAGATGAGTGTACAATCAACTATGGTGGTTATTGAGATTCGTTTTGTCGATTGTTAAATTACATACAACAATATTTATTGCTCGAGTGTTGATATGACTTCATTGATGCATGGTAAGGGAGGAAATCATTTTAAATATCGATAATGATAAAATTAATCAAAATGTTATTTTTAAAAAATTGAAATGTACATGTTTAAATTTCAATAAGTTATACATTTTTGGGAGACTCAAATCTTTAGTTGTTATTTTTTTTTTTCTAATCTTGTAAAAAGATTATTATTATCTTTTTTTAATTCTTCAAAATACTACATAAAATGATATATAAACGTAAATAAATTATTAATTTATTATATAAAAATAAAAGAAAATTTATAAATGAAATTTCACCAAACTTATGAAATATGTTGATTAATTATTAAAAAATATATTGTTAAATATGTATTTATGAAAAGGATATGTTAGTCTTGAGAAACATATTTTTTTTCCATCCACTACTTTATTAAAAACACAGAAATTTTAAGCTTCTTTCCAACCGCAAAAAAATTGCTTCTGCTTCCATTTAAATTTTTACTTATTTGTCAAACTCAATAAAAATATTTTTTTTCAAAAGTGTTTGTGACCTCCCAACACCAAGGAAAAAAATCTTTCAAACATATTACATAGATTTTGAAAAACAAATTTATTAAACTCCAACAAAAGGAAAAATAATAAGTTTTGGCCTAGGTAGTATTTTTTTCCATATTGCTATTACAACTTTGGAAAGTACTTAAATTCTAATACACTATAAAAGAGAAAGTTAGCCTCAAGTATTGAAAATGTCTTCAAAAAAGCTCATAACTCTCAAGACTATCTAGGTGAGGAATTCAAACTCGATGAGGTTGTTGTTGTGAGGATCAAGAACATAGTACAAGACGTGAATTGTACTTCTAATGTCATCGTTTGTCTAATGTTGATCGCAAAACAGTGACAAAAGTGGTTGACTATTGGAAGAAACATTCGGAGGAAGGTGTTATCGAAGATCAGCTAATGAATTTTGATCAGGATTTCTTGAAGATGAGTCAGTCAAAATTATTTGATGTTCTACTCGCTACTAATTTTCTTGACAAGAAACAGTTGAAGGAGGTAATAATCCAACAATTTGCTTATAGGATCAAAGGAAAAACAATAGAGGAAATACGTGAAGTATTTGGTATCGTGAATGATTATACTTTAGAGGAAGAGGAGGAGGCCCGTAGAGAGAATGCTTGGCCTTTTGAATGATTTTATAACATTAATGTTATTTTCTTAGCTATAACCTATTTTTATTTTATTTATGTTAGTTCTATCTTTTGTTGTTCCTTTTGAAGGGAATGTTGTTCGATTTTGATTGATTTATAAATTATGTTGGAAATAAATTAAAGCCAGTTATATTGTTTTGATAAAAAAAATATTATCCTTTTAGATTTATTATTCACTTAAATCTCTTCTAAATAGTCCTAAATTATATATATGGGCAACTTTCGATGTTTCATTTCTTTTAATATATTGTATATTCACTAAAAATGACTAATTCACATTTGCGACAGATTAAATTTTAAATTGGAGGTTCAAAACGTTTTAATCAGGACGATCGATTTAATCTCCGCTAAGCAATTCTAAAATTTTGATTATACGATTCTCTCCATATTTTTATTCATATAGACATATTATTCACTCAAAATAATTCATGTGTGTGAGATATCAAATTTTATTATTTGAACTTATCCAAGTGTTGGATAAGATATGAGTAGATGAGATATCAAATTTTATTATTTGAACTTATCCAAATGTTGGAGAAGATATGAGTAGACATAGACATAATTAGTAAATGCTCAAATGATCTTTCTATTGATTACGTAGTGATCAAGTATAGATTCTTTGTAATTAACAGGTAATTGGGTTATCTATTATTTGAATCTTTGATTAAATGGTTATTCTATTTAATTATTCAAATTTACTATGACTAGTAATAACATACCATTTAACAATTCACAATTCATTTGCAGAGTTAGATTTTGTTTGATTATTTCGTTTCTCAATGCACAATTCATTTGGCATGCTATCTCTCTCCCTGCTATAAAAATTGTTACCTGTGTACTTACATGGCTTATCAAAGATTGAACTAACAATTTGATTTTTTGGTTTTGACTTTGACACTAAGTTTAAGAAAATAAAGAGATTTTTAAATGTTGTGGGATCTTGTGGTTATGTGGGAAGTTCCAAAAAGGAACTTTAGACTAAATAGGAAAATAACACAAACAAATAGAAATGAAGGGGTACAGGTTTTTGTTAATTTTTCATATTTTGCAAGTTACAGTTTCACTAGCAAGCAGCTCCAACTTACTAATCTAACAAGGTTAATGGTTATTTTACTCGTTAATGGTTGGGGAACAACCATCATTCTCAACACTAGCAATATCAACCAACGAACCTGTTGTTTCAGTTGACTGGCTCTATGCTCAGAGATCCAAACTTAAAAGGTTTATGATCTTTTCAGTTAGCAGTCAAAATACATAGTAAAGAGTTAGATGGTGAGAGTATGGCCATTACTACATTGTCTAAACTACATTTGATGCTCTAAATATTAAATTTGCAGTTGCAATTTTTTTCACTCAACTCATGCCTATAAAAAGGACAATTCTTTTCCTCTTTTGTTCATTTCTATTTAGCAACACATTTGCACATATTTTCTTTCTCTTCCAATTTTTTGGGTGGTGTTGTATTCAAGGTATTTTAATGATCCTCACAAATGTAGGGACCTGGTCTCTGACATAGTGTTCTCGCCCAGATTCAAATGAGGTACAATTGTGAAGCTGTCATGTCAGGTGGTAGGTGAAAAGTACAGTGTGTTATGCCAATAGGAAGAGTGGACGGGATTGTCTGTTTCAGTGTCTCACAAACAAAAGGACTTGTTCCCTTGTTCAGTTCTCTCGTCCAGATCCATTATTGGGAACAACAGTAAAGTTGTCGTGTCAGAGGTTCGTGAGGCGTCAGTGTACTACACTAATCAGAATGGACGCAGTTGTTTGTCCAACAGTCAATAAATCTTTTTGATTAACTTAGTAAACATGACAAACAACAAATAAATTAATTAATTCAAATAGGGAAGTCAGCCGACAAGTCTTTCAAGGAACTCATAAAGAAGTTTGCAAGGGACCGGGTCCCTGCAAAACTGTGATATGAAAAGGTAACAAGACAACCGTCAGAAAAGTTGCCACCTCTAATGTGGTAGGAACAGAGCTTCTCTAACAACAGGTTTTCAGCCAATGGGATGGTCTCAACGAGTATGTGGTGATTTACATTATATCTTTCCAACAAACACAAACTTAAGACTTGGCAAACAAAACTTGGATTTTCTTTGAAAATTCATAATCTTGAAAAGAAGGTCATATTCAAGGAAGAACATTGCTCAACTCAACAAAGGGACCTGATAGGGTGAAGAAGAGTCTTTGTTGTATTTAGAGCTTTGTGTCTTGTGTGCTTACTTGTAAATCTGATCATAATCTATGAAGGATTGTGATCTTGTTTTGGTTTCTAACAGTCTAAGTCATCTAGAGTTAGGTGATTTAGTGGGCATTGTTGTTGCTTAGTAAAAATCTAAATTGGCCATTAGGGTGGTGGTTTAGTGGGCGGTGTAGTATCCACTTAGAAAAATTTATATTAATCAGTTAGGATTAGTAAAGTGGGCAGTGTTATATCTGTTCTGACTCACCTAAGTGGTAGGAGACATTGCGTAGTGTGGAGATTAGTAGGCTAATCTCGTGTTGTAACTGGCTTTCAATTTTTCTTGGAGAAGATTAGTTGAAGAAGTTTGAAAAGTCCCATTGAGAACATGTCGTGGTTTTACTCCCTTGAGCAAGGACGTTTTCACGTACGTACAGTTGTTTGTTCAATCTTTAATTTCAACACTTATTTTATTATTCATCATTGTAACTGTGCTGAGGACCTGGTCCCATCAAAACAAGTGGACACATATTTTAGTTAGTGTTCTTGCTGAGTCAAGGGACCTGTTCCTTGATTGATAAGTGGATGCATATATTCCAACAAGTTGTATCAAAGCAAGTGCTCTCTAGCTGGTTAACACCAAGAGAGATTCCTGTGGAAAGAATGGCCGCTCCACTGAGATGGCACGAAGGTCAGTCTTCAACAAGTTCACCCGTGTTTGATTGTCCTTATTATCGGTGGTGGAAACATTGCACGTTTGACTTCATAATGGCTGAAGAATGTGAGCTGTGGGATGTCATTTGTGAGGGTCCTATGTGCCATCTATAGAAGTAAGATATGGGGATGTCACAAAGATTGTTTTTAAAATTTGACAGCAATACAATGAATTTGATAAACGGAAAGTTGAGAAGAATCACAAGGCTTAGAAGTTCTTAATGTGTGAAATCGGAAAAAAATGTATATAATCTAATTTCTTCGTGCAAATCAGCTAAAGAAATTTGGGATCAACTAAGAACCACCTATGAGGGAACCGATTAAACAAGGGTAAATCTAATTGGGGATGCTGATCAGAAGGGAGATGCAGAGAGAGATGAATCACTAGATTCCAAGGAGTCACAGTTTGAGAACCTTAAAGTAGATGATACCATGGACAATCTCACTCAAAGATTTCAAAAACTTGTGAGTAAACGTGGAGGTTTCATAAAGTAAGAAGCCCATGACATCTCTACAAGCTCTAGTGACATGTGTTGCAAGCGTGATCAAACAGGTAACACCATGAGAGACTGTCTTGTGCTTGAAGTTTTTGACAAGGAAGTAAAAGACCAAGAGAGGGACCAGGTCTGCGCCAATAGTAGCATAAGAGAAACCTTTTTCCAAATGGTAAAGAGGGAGATGACTGCACGGGAAGACTCCTCGGGTGTTTATGATGACGTTGAGAAATCTGATGAAGTATTTATGGCAAAATGATGATGAGGAAGATGAAGAAGAGGTAACCCTTTCGGATCTTAAACAAAACTTGCATGTTTACTTGGTAAAGAAGTTGAGAAGTCTAGCTGCTATTTTTATTGACTCTTTCATTGAGTTAACAACCGAAAAGGATCTGGTGAACAATAGCCTAGATATTCTTAATGAAGAAAAGGTAGCCTTGGTTCAACAAATGTCTGTTGTGGAAGAAAAAATGATAGTTCTAGAAGTTGAATATCTATAACTTAGGGAAAAATTAAAGATGATGAGTGAAGAATGTGGTAGAGGAAATGAGAGGCTAGAATCTTACAAATTGATTTAGAAACCAGTTTATAATCAGTTAGAGAGGGACCTGGTCCGCGTCAAAGAAGAATTGAACAAATTTCCAATTGGGACACATTTTCAAAATTGCTTCCTAATCATACTAGTCATGGTAAAAATGATAGAAAGGGGTTAGGAAATTCAAGCAAAAGTCCTTCTTACAATCTTTGTGGCAAAGATGTGCCCATGTATGATAGTTTGTCGTGTCTCCATTGTAGTAGTTATGGTTACTTGAAGAAGGATTGTCTATCTTGGAAAAGGACCCAAGATAACCTCTCAAAATATTCTAAACAGAGGAACACGAAGAAGAAGGGAACTTGTCAACAGAGCACCAAGAAGAAGAAGGGAACTGGTAAACAGAGCAACAACAAGAAGAAGGGAACTAGACAACAGAGCAGCAAGAAGAAGAAGGGAACGGGTCAACATAAGAACTAGGAAAAGAAGGGACCTGGTCGTGCTTCTGTTCCTAAGTTGAAAAAAATTAGTTTGCCTCACTGGACAAAGAATTCTCTTATCATTTCTTTAACTTCTTACTAGGAACTCTAACTGAAGTGGATTCGCAAGGCTAACAAGTGATATGGTATTATTGTGATAAGAAATAGCAGCAGCCAATGTGGTTCATGAATAGCGGATGCTCAAAGCACGTGACTGGGAAACTGAAAACTTTTTCTCTATCAAGGCACTTAAAGGTGAAGGTGTCTCATTTGGCGATGGCAGAAAATGTATGTATTTTTTGTGAAGGCATGATTGGAAAATATATGGAACACACTATTGAGGATGTGTACCATGTCAATGATTGAAGTACAATCTTTCAAGTGTTCCATAGATGTGTGATGAATGAAATAAAGTTAAGTTCTTATAAAAAAGAACGCGTGGTCACATACTTGATCTCTCGGGCGATGATTTGATTAAAAAAGATGCAAGAACATGTTTATTGTTGAACTGATTATTGATCGTTGAGAAAGTCTCACTTGCTTTAAGTGCTCAAATTGAGAATGTTGAGGTATGACAAGAGAGATGCTCTCTTGTGAATTTTTCTCTACTGCATAAACTTATGTCAAGGGACCTGGTCCCAGTCTGCACAAAAATAAATTTGCATATGACAAAGGGTGTGATGTTGGTATTAAAGAGAAGTAGATCAGACCATTCTTCATATAAAATATGCAAGATTTTAACCTTTCAAAAACCCTTCGGGCTGAAGTGATGAATGTTACATTTTCTGTGATTGAAATGATGATATTCAGAAGCGTAATCTCAAAGAAGTTCTTAAGAGTATCTGTGGGATGTTCATCCTCCAGCTAGGCTGATCCAGTGTACAAAAATGTGTGCATTAAAAAGGGGTGTTCATATGATTTTTGATGAGTCTAGAAGAATTGAGAAGTAAGTTACAAAACAAATGAGATTTTGAGATGGAGGTGATTTAGATTAAGAGAGACTATCTAAATAGTGAGCTTGTTGAAGAACATCCTCTTCATGAATCCAGTAATCTAAAGGAAGCTGATGCAGATGATGAACTTGATGAGGGACCCGGTCCACTAGACAATGCTAAGCAAAGATGATGCAGTTCAAATTGATAATGTGAATTCTGAAGGTGAGAATGAAGAAGCTGATCATTCCTAGTATGAAAGAAGCAAAGTACGACACTCAGTTCCCAAACAAGCTGATAGGTTGTCCAAGTTGCTCCTCAACAATGGCTTCAAAAGAGATAAAATTGTCCAAAAACCCTCTCTTTGAATACACTAGGAAAGGAATTGTTGATTATTCAGGTACATATTGATGATGTCATCTTGGAGGCAATCTTTGAGGTGGTGTGCGAAAAGTTTATTGCACTCATTAATAGTGAGTTTTGAAATGAGCAAAATGGAAGAATTAAATCTCTTCATGGAGTTTTAGATCAAGCAAAACTCAAAAGGTACCTTTGGTTGTCAAGAAAAGTACATTTTTGAGCTGCTCAAATAGCTTAACATACTTGAAGTCAAGACAATGTTTACAGAGGGCAATGTCATCATGATGTTTTGCAAAATGGAAGATCGAGTGTCTGACATCTTCACTAAAGTCCTAAGCTAGGTCTAGTGTATACTCTTATAAGGACTTAGCTATAGGAAAGAAGATAGCAAATCATTCATGGCAATTGATGTCCGATCAAAGACGGGGACCTGAGACCAGTTCAGAGAAGCTGAAGCTGCTGAAAATATTTCATGTTATGGCTTCCTAGAATAATTGATACTACCATTGGCAATAACTTGAAGCTATATGCAGATAGACCTGGTTCAGAGATTCCATTATTGTACAAAGAAATTACATTTGAAGGTTGCTGAGAAAATGTTAAGACATTTGAAGAAGACAGGGGACCTGGTCCTACTCTGTCCATCAGGAGTCTTTTTGATTTGGGGTACATGGTGATTCTGATTATGTTGGGTATCGAGTTGATGGAAAGAGAACCTTAATATTGGCTTATGTTATAGGTTGATCGCTCACTCATGGGGAAATAAAAGGCAAGATTCAGTTGCTCTTTCATCAACTGAGGCAGAGAATATAGCAAGTACAGCTTGATGGGTCCAAATCTTGTGGATCAAGCAACATGTTGAAGCTTCTAGTAGACCTGGCTGAGATAATCAAACCAATGATTGTGAATGCTAAAACCTTATTGAATGGATCATGCCTGAAGCAATCAACTCTCTCATGAATATGCAAAGGGACCAAGTATCCTCATTTCAGTTATGTATGCTTTAGAAAATTCAATCTCATACCTTTTTGTAAGTATACACACATGGAAAAAGGGCTAAAGGAAAAGGGAGGTCAGGACAGATTTGGGCAATGACATTCAAACGACAGTGAAGGACCTGGTCC
The DNA here is from genome assembly GCA_016801875.1 of Solanum sitiens. Classification (NCBI taxonomy): domain Eukaryota; kingdom Viridiplantae; phylum Streptophyta; class Magnoliopsida; order Solanales; family Solanaceae; genus Solanum; species Solanum sitiens. The sequence goes on from JABWTJ010001055.1 coordinate 81,382, forward strand.
TTTCTCAAAGGTTAGCACTCTTAACATTGCAATTTAAGTTACGCATGAGAACCTTGAAATTGCCACATGTCTGTCATTCAGGTATTTGATTGTTGTTCCATCTTTTGGTCATCAAAATTATACTTCATTCTCTTTCTTTATATTCCGTATTTCTTTCTATTGTCTCAGAAAAAACAATTTATCTTCCAAACATCACGATGTTTGAAAATTATCTTTTCTCCTCTCTCAAAAACACTTTAAATTGTTAAACCCTTTGTTCTTACTCGGGCATTTTTTGATAAGGTGTTTTTAAGTGTGAAGAGGGATCAGATTCACAATGCAAAAAGAAGAAGTTGAAAGAATGATATCCAAAAAGGGATAAGTTTATATTCTGAGAATTGAATGTATTCTGAACAAGAGGGTGTCTGATTTTTAAAAAAAAATGAATTTTTTTTTTGTTCCTCAAGTATCGATCGATTCATCTCGGAGGCCTTGGTATTACCAATCTTTTTGTTATGAGAAACTTAGGCTATTGTTGGAAGCTATGACAGTTGTTCTTGCTAACAGGGATACTTAAATGGTTTTCCTAAAAGCTTCGTTTTTTAAACAACACTATCACAGGGACCATGCACAAAAAAATGGAAAACTGGCAGCCCTAAAGGTTCAACATTAAGGCGGGGCAGCAAAGAATGTGAGCTTTAAAAGAGACTTCTGAAAACACTATGAAAAGAGATATGCTCTACTAATTCTATTATTTCAATCCCTTGCCTCTAAGTCATCCCTTCTCTTCCTAATTCTCTATGTCATTCCTCGTTCCTTTTTTTGGGCATTGATCTGGTTTTCATTCGTAATCATATTTGCAATGTTTTGCTGGATGATCTTTTATTTATGGATGAAAAATGTCTTGTTTCTACTCACTTGTCTCATTACTTTATGCCTTTTTTACTCATGCTTAGTTTTTCCCAAGTGGCCATGAATTTGCTTGAATCGCATTTCTGTCAACTTTATTTACTGGTTTAACTTTTTTTATGATGTCAAAAGAAGGAAAGTTGTTAAGGTAAGCTATGAGATCTATGGTGTTATAGCAGCTTGAAGAATACATGGTCATGTCTATAAAGGGAATCAATGGTAGCTACTTGAAGATATATGGTCATGTCGATAAGGGGAATCAACGGTAGCTACTTGAATAGATATGGTCATGCTGATAGGGGGAATAAATGCTAGCTACCTGAAGAGGACTTGGTCCTGTCGATAATGGTAAGAAGATGTTTGTCATCATCAAAAACGGGAGAAATGCTATTTTGATGTTTTGACGATTTATCAATCTCTTCATTGATGAAACTCTCGTTACCCGAAAAGTTCTTGTTGATAAGGGAAACTGGTGAATAAGTATGTTATCATCAAAAAGAGGGATAATGTTAGTTCAAAGCAGATATGAGATGTTAGTTTGAACTTGATATTTAGTTTTTATGATTTAATAAACTTATCGATCTAACAAGGAACAAGATCCTTGTTATTGGAACTGCTGACAGTGAAATGAATGAATAATATCAGTGTGAGGAATATTTGTGTGTAATCATCAAAAAGGGGGAAAATGTTATGTTCTAAGTGTTTTGATGATCCTCACAAATGTAGGGACATGGTACATTACAGAGTGTTCTCACCCAGATTCAAATGAGGTACAGTTGTAAAGCTGTCATGCCAGTTGGTAGGTGAAAAGTACAGTGTCCTACACCAACAGGAAGAGCGGACAAGATTGTCTGTTTCAGTGTCTCACAAACAAAGGGACCTGGTCCCTTGTTAAGTTCTCTCGTCCAGATCCTTTATTGGGAACAACTATAAAGTTGTCGTATCAGAGGTTGGTGAGGCGTCAGCGTACTACATCAATCAGAATTGACGTAGTTGTTTGTCCAACGGTCAATAACTCTTTATAGTTGACTTAGTCAACATGACAAACAACAAATAAATTGTCACATCCAGGGAGCACCCCCTAGAAGTAACATGGCGTACTTGACCTCTCGGAGGTCTTATACAAGCCCATAGTTATCATTCATCGCATTGACATAGTAAATTTAGCGGAAAATTTAAAACTTTTCATAGCACATCATATGCTAGAAACTTTATCTCATATATAGATAAAACATGTGTCATAATACATATATAGACCTTAAGTCTCTTTGCCATCTTAGACTCAACAACATTAGAGTACGTTAGGGACACGGCCCATAAGACATATTACATAACTATACAATATTTAAAGACTTTATAATAAAGACATAAGTAGGAGATCCTTGAACTTAAGGATTCCTTTTATTGAGCATGGGAATCATCTATTAAGATCTTCATCATTCAAGACATCCTTTATGCATCCATAACCTACACTTTGTGTAAAAAGTAGAGAAGAATGGGATTAGCACAAGAATGTACTAAGTATGACAACCATGCAAAAACATGCATTTAAAAGGGACATTTTCTTTGAAATCATACTTCATGCTATTTTGAGTCAATCATCATAAAACTTTTATCAATAGCATTTATATCAATCATATACTTCATATTAACATATTCAAAGTCCAAACATCTCATAAGATCACATATAGAATTTATGACATTTTTGAGTCACATTACAGTGAATTCTTTTTCCCTTAACAGTGAGCTTTATTTCCTTTTATTCAATAACTTCCCAAGTAACCATCTAGTGATACTTGGTGCAATGCATCACCTTAAGGTCACAAGGAAACATACATATACTTACACAAGTCAACACATATCCCCATAGAAGTATAGTCCATTACAAGACACATTCAAGTCAAGCATATATGACATTACAGTAAGCTACATCAACTTGCACATACTTTTACTTCTTTTCATATTCATCAATATAAGACATTGTTCATGACCCCAATCTTAGCCTACTAGTGCAATGTACATGTGAAGCCCCATAACCACACACATACTTAGTAAACTCTTCATGAGACCATAAACCTTAACATTCAATTCATACATCAATATAACGAGTAAAGACAACTTCATTCATGTCAATACAAGACCTTCATCATATAGTCATTTAGACCAACATAGTGCACATAAGGATAGATCATATCACATAGATTCATACCATGCACATCTTCATAACAAGTAGCCCACTTCTACAATATCATGCATAAAGACATAATCATAAACATACATATTAGGTCACCTTCCTAGGACTTCCTAAGGAGTCACTTGTGCAATGTCTAGATGGATTCATTACTTCCACCTATACTAAGTAACTTACCTTAAGTCCTCCTAGTTAGGATCCTATTCATTTACTTCCATTGTCCATTTTACATTAGGGAAACTATAGCCTTAACCGACACTAAGACCATGGGTGCTAAGCATGGAATTTGGTGTTGTAGAGTCTTACACCAATGGAAGGTGTTCCTACCTAGCCAAGGTAGAACATTAACATATATCCTAGCATTCTAAGTGAATTCACTTTGCTAGATCCTATGTGGCAAGCATAGTTTAAGGAACTAAGAGATAGGTAGTTCCCTCTACATGCCATTGGACAATTGGGGCCTCATCTCATGAGAAAACATGGGTGATCCCTTCCTCAAGGGAAGTCAACACCTCATGTGGGTCCATAGGTGAATATTCCTCAAAGGGAAGTCAACACTTTATAAGGGACAAATGGTGAATCTTTCCTCAAGGGAAAGTCAACACCTCTCAATGTCAAGTTCACTCAGTGCTAAGCTAAGTTCCCTTTATTGAAAATCCCTTAATTATATTTTTATAAAACATAGGCTTAAGATATTCATTCCACATATGCTTATAGCATATCAAGCACCTATCTAGATTTAGAGTAATCTTGGGCACCCCTATCAAGGCCCCTCTTACTTACTAGATCATCATCCATGTGTGTGTGTGTACATACATGTGAGCAAACCTTTCACATAACACATAGATATCACACATGTTCATACATCAATGCATAAGTCTATAGGTATAACTATATGAGCAACCCTTTCATATAAAACCCACTAAGACTCTATGCACATTCATACTTCATCATATCACATAAACTTAACATGCACAGTTGTAGAAACTAGTGAATATGAGAACTACCTTTCATTTAGACACCATAAACTTTACTACTTTCAAGCATGCATGAAGTGTGAGTATGTGTACATTGGTCAACATGATCACATAATGGATATCAACAACTTATTGAGGCAGCCACCCTCTTAGACCACATTACACTTTCAAATATAGACCACACAACATAATTTAGCATAGTAGACAAGACAACTTCATAGTATACTTTAAGACTCCTAACATTAGCTATTCACACCTTCACATAGGGTTACATGGGTAGGGGTCATCAATCTTTAATAAGTCATTAATGGCAGCACCTACACATGATCTTAACTTAGCCCCTTACATGCTCATAACATTAGTAACATAACCTAGATTCACAACTATAATCGAAGACTAGGCACAAGTTACACATAAAGTGATCATCATAACCACTCATTCATATAATCATCAATGTGCCTTCAAGGACATGGTCAACAGATATATAATGACATAGAGTAAATACCGCCACCATAAGTGGACCATACCACACAATGACATACAAGGCTTCATCAATATTATTATAGAAGAATAGAGAAGTAGAAGAGTAGAACAATTCTTACCAATCCTTTAGCCTTTGGTCTTCTTTGACCTTTAATACTCTTTCATAAATAAATCAAGTATAGGGAAGTAGCTTAAGTTCCATAATCATACATGAATTCAATTACAAGCTACTACAAGGTCATACTACAACTAGCACAACACCTTAGCATACTAGAAGGTAGAAGAACATAAACCATTAGCCAATTTCACTTACATGGATTATAGATCATATTTCATCAATAATATCAATCTAAGGCAGTAGCTAATCATACACTTAATCATAATGAAATCATGATTAAAGAACTTCAAGGTCAAGCTTCCAACATAGGCATTAGATTATTAATTTGCTAGAATAGAGAAGAATTAACCAACACTATTGATTCTCTAAGGCCTTGATCATCAATCATATTTTAACAATAATGTACATGCTAGGTAGAAGCTAAATAGATCACTACATCAAAGGAATCATGCTTCATCTATCCACAATTCGAGATCACATCATATACATATTATTATCAATCGATAGACTAAAAGAGACTAGATCAATTCACATAAGCCATCTTTGCTTCAATCATACAAAAATCATATTCATAATTCAAACATGATATTAACCTATAACAGTAGATATAACCAACTTAACATGATTGAAATCCACATTAAATCATTAAGAAGCCAATGTTATAGTAAATCATGGAAACTAAGCTAAACATGTTCAAATCTTCATACATTGATCCACATGGGTCCTTCAGAATCAATTCAACATTAATTCATGTAAATAATAATAGATATAACCACTTCAACGTAATAGAATAATAATTCAATAGATAACAAATCAAGATCCCAAAGCCCATGCAAAGACTAAATCAAGTTTGGAAGGGACATGGGTTCATCATGCAATTGGAGTCAAATTCACGTTAAAACCAATGTATTAACTTCAATTCAGCATGCTTTAATCGTTCAAAATATTTTTAGAAAGAACCCATGGCATATTGAAGAAGAAGATGTTTGATCATATTTTTCTTTTTTAAAACTTTGAGATTTAACTCTCTAGATGGAAGGAAAACTAGAGATGAAGATCACCATACCTTTATTTACATGAAGACCTCTAAAACTTGGTGAAGAAATCATGCAATTCCAAGCTCCAAGCTGTTCTTGAGCTTCAACAACAATGGAGGTTCTAGGGAGAAGATTTTTAGAGGGAAAGATTTCTTACGTGTGTATGGGATTGGGAATGGGAGGTTCACGTGTTTGATGACTTATTACACCCAAAATTAGGTAAATAAGTCAATTAGAGTCAGTTTAGGACGTGGGGTGAATTTCCTATTCACCCCTTTAATAAAACAGTACGCAGGCACAGATTGCAGGCCACCATCGACGGAGCCATCTACTGGTCGTACGTCAGTCCACGGGCCATGCATTGGCTTCCGTCGATTGGTCCTTGACTAGTTTTTGGCTTGAGACATGACCAAGATAAGTACCAATCGACGAGACCTCACCCACGGACCTTTGGTTGACCAACTGGCCGTCGTTTGGTCCGTCGATTGACACTGCCAAGGCAGTGTCTCGGCCAGCCTTGCGTCCTTCTTGTCGGCCCTTTTGCGGGACCTTTTTGAAGTTTTACCTGGACGTTTCCCACGTAAATACAACCCTTAACAAGTTGTAGACATTCCACATAAGTTTCACCCAAAACAAACACCTGCAACACGTCCAAACATGCATGGCCCCATCAAGACGTACATGAATGTCTCAAGGGCTAACATTCGAACGTCTTGGACGTTTGACCTCCAAACTTCTCGAAACTTCATATAATACCATTTAACATCATTATAACTCATTTTAAGACTTAATAAGCTCATTCATACACATATAAGCATGCATAGGCATATGAGGCACATAGGTGACTAGTCGTCGAACGTTTTGGTCGACCCTTGACGTTTGACTTCCAATTCACCTCAAACTTTATACACTACCTCTAAACCATATTATAAGTAATTTTAGGACCTTAGAACCTTAATACAACCATGTTAGTCTCTACACACCCGAACTCATTTTGGGGGTCTTACAAAAATTCATTCATAGAAAGAAGGAAGTCAGCCGACAAGTATTTCAAGGAACTCATAAAGAAGTTTGAAAGGGAACGGATCCCTGCAAGACTGAGATATGAAAAGGTGACAAGACAACCTCTAGAAAAGATGCCACCTCTAATGTGGTAGGTGCACAACTTTTCTAATAGCAAGCCTTCAGCCAATGGGATGATCTCAACGAATTTGTGGTGATTTATATTATCTCTTTCCAACGAACACAAACTCAAGATTTGGCAAACAAAACATGGATTTTCTTTGAAAAATCATAAGCTTGAAAAGAAGGTCATCTTCAAGGAAGAACATTGCTCAACTCAACAAAGGGACCTGCTATAGTGAAGAAGAGTCTTTGTTGTATTTAGAGCTTGTGGCTTGTGTGCTTAATTTTAAATCTGATCCTAATCTATAAAGGATTCAGATCTTTTTTTTTCTAAAAGTCTAATTCATCTAGAGGTAGGTGATTTAGTGGGCAACATTGTTGTTGCTTAGTCAAAAATCTAAATAGGCCATAGGGGTAGTGGTATAGTGGGCGGTGTTGTATCCACTTATAAAAATCTATATTAATAAGTTAGGATTAGTATAGTGGGCAGTGTTGTATTTGTTCTGGCTCAGCTAAGTGTTGGAGACATTGCTTAGTGTGAATATTAGCAGGCTAATCTCGTGTTGTAATTGACTTTCACTTCTACTTGGAGAAGATAGTGGAAGAAGTATGAAAAGTCCTGTTGAGAATAGGTCGTGGTTTTACTCCCTTGAGCAAGGAGGTTTTCACGTAAAGTTATTTGTTCAATCTTTACTTTCAACACTTAGTTTACTGTTAGTCATTATAACTATGATGAGGACCTTGTCCCATCGAAACAAGTGGACACATATTTTAGTTACTGTTCTTGCTGAGTCAAAGGACCTGGTCCTTGACTGATAACTGGACGCATGCATTCCAACAGGTGGGGTGTCTGGTGCTGGTTGTATTATGTAAGGCATCTGTCAAATAGTACTGAGATGTTGCATCTTTTTCGTGTTCTTCAAGGTGTTAGATGCATCTTGGTACATGCGAGATGAGCAGAGAAATCCACTCCAAGAGTATCAGGTGCTAAATCCTATGAATTCTTTTTTGGATGACACAGCTTTATCTTGAATCACTAATTGCTTTCTAGTAAATATATTCACAGATAAGAAATTTTAATTTTCTCAGTCACATTTATGGTAATTTTATTCGACAGTCACTTTATTTCTTTGTTTCTGGTAGAATTTCCTAACTTCAACTTGAGCAGGTTGCTTGCATTCCTGGAGCACTATTCTTTGATTTAGATGAAATAATGGATTGAACTACAAATGTGAGATATCTTCCCTGCTAAGTTATTTCTCCTCTGGAAAGAGTAATTTGCTCGATATAATCTTTGCAAATTACTAAACCTTCTCTGGTTTCAGTTTCTCTTCTACTTTACCATTTTTTGTTTTATTTTTGTCTCATATATGTTACCTATACTGTAATAGATGCTTCAGTTATCCATCCTACATGCTTTTGAGATAGATTTTCATCACCTTTTATGATAGAAAATCTTTGTTGATTTATCAGTTGCCACATATATTGCCGTCAGAAGAAGATTTGCAGCTGTTATATATGCCCTTGGTATTAAGAACAAAGATGGGATTGTTGTATACGATGCGAAGGGCATTTTCAGTTCTTCCCGTGTTTAGTGGTGAATTATTCAATTTATGATGAAAGGCGGATAAGTTCATATCACCCAAAAGTGTCTAATCAATGGAAAAGGGGCAATCAAGCTGTTTCCAGCTTTTGGACATGCCAAAGTTTGGGTTTTGGATGGTGGCTTGCCAAGATGCATGCTTCATGTTATGATGTCGAGTCAACTGCACCGGGTGATGCCATTCTAAAATCTAGTGCTGCCACTGAGGCAATTGAGAAAGTATACCAAGGACAGATGGTAAGATAAATATTTCTCAATTTTCTTTACCTCACTATGCTTGTAGCTCTGTACATCTATAAACAAAACAAGATTCCATAAGAACAACACCTTTTGAAGCAATAGTGTGAGGTTCTCTGAGTTTTATTGTATTCTTGAACTTTGCTGCATCATTTCGAATATTGTTTAAGTAGTAACTCTGTCGGGGCTTCATGAATATCCGGAGGTGTTGGAATATATGCGCCCATCAGTGATCTCGGGACTAGGTCCTCAACACAGTTATAATAACAAACAGTAAAATAAGTGCTTAAAGTAAAGATTGCACAAACAATTTTACGTGGAAACCTCCTTGCTCAAGGGGAAAAAATCACAACCTGTCTCAATAGGACTTTTCAAACTGCTTCCACTAATCTTCTCAAAGAAAAAGTAAACGCCAGTTTACAAAATGAGATTAGCATGCTAACCTCCACTGTAAGCAATACCTCCTATTACTTAATGAGCCAGAGCAGATACAACATTGTCCACTATACTAATCCTAACTTATTTATATAGACTTTAACGTTAGACACTAAGTTAACCTTAACCCAGTTCTTACAATGATTCATACAAATTTTATACGCTTCTATCACAAGAGAAACGGTTCCTACAATATAAGTTCAAATACAAACAATCAAGAACAACAACAGGTACGAAAGACACTCTTTCAGTTGATCAAGTCCTTCTTGTAAGTGTTCTTGTACTTGAGTTTTTCCTTGAAGATAGCTTTGTCTTTTTAATCTTGTGAATTTAATTTTCCAAATCTTAAGTTGTGTTATTGTAAGAGACACTATATAAAATCAACACAACTCCTTGGGACCGCCCATTGGCTGAGAGCGTGTTGTTCAGAAAAGTTATGCATATACCACATCAGAGGTGGCATCTTTTCTGACAGGCTGTCTAGTCGTCTTTCACATACGCAGTCTTGAAGAGAGCAGGTCCCTTGCAAACTTTTCTTCATAAGTTCTTGAGTAGACATCTTGGATCTCTCTGCATTTGAATGAATGAATTAACTTGTTGTTTGTCATGTTGACTAAGTTAACCATAAAGAGTTATTTACCGTTGCACAAACAAATTCCTCCATTCTGATTGGCGTAGTACGCTGACTCCTCACCCACCTCTGACATGACAAATTTACAATTGTACCCAATTATAGATCTAGACGAGAGCACTCTACCAGGGACCAAGTCCCTGAATGTGTGAGGATCATTAAAATACCTAGAATATAACATTTCCCCCTTTTTGATGATGAGACACAAATATTCCTCACACTGAGTTTATTCATTCATTTCATTGTTAGCAGTCCCAATAACAAAGATCTGATTCCTTGTTAGATCTCTAAGTTTATGAAATCATCAAAACTTAACATTAGCTCCAAAATAACATTATCCCTTTTTTGATGATAACAAAATTGTTTTCCCGTTCCCCCTATCAATAAGAACTTATCATACAACTGAAGTTTCATCATCCCATAAATTTTTCAAGTCATTGAAACATCAAAATAGCATTTTTCCTTTTTGATAATGACAATCAATTAATTCACAGTTCCCCTTTCACCAGACCCCCCTATCAATAAGAACTTCTCATGTAACTGGATTGGTCCCATTTTTGCATCATTTTCCAAAGTTTGTCAAATCATCAAAACTTCACATCATCAATAAAATAGCAGTTTTCCCCTTTGTGATGATGAAAAACTTGTTCAACTTCTTCCCCCTATCAGCATGACAATGTATACTTGAAGTAGCATTTGATTCCCCCTATTGGCATGACCATGTCCTCTTCATGTAGTTTGACCTTCAAACATCATTGATCATTGATCTCATACCACAAAAAATTCCCCCCTTTTGACATCATAAAAAAGGGTTAAAGAAGTAAACCAAGTTGAGAGAAATGCAATTCAAGCAAATTCATGGACACTTGGGCAATAATGACCATGAGTAAAAATGCATAAAGTAGTGAGACAAGTCAAAAGAAACAAGGCATTTATCATTCATAACTAAAAGATCAGCAATAAAAGCAGTGCAGATATCATTAAGAATGAGAATCAAGACAATGCCTACTGAGTTTCAATAAAACAAAAGAATGAAGATTGACACAAGAATTCAAAGAGAGAAGGGATGTCTTGGGAGCAAGGGATTGAAAGAATAGAATTAATAGAGAATATCCCTTAGCATGAGATTTTAAGAAGCTCCTCTTAACGTTCCACATGCTTTGCTGCGCAGGCTTCATCTTGAACCTTTAGGGCTACTAGTTATTTTTTCAACCTGGTACCTCAGATAGTTGTGTTTCAGATGTTAAGCCTTTAGGCAAACCATTTCAACATCTCTGTTAGAAATAACACTATCATAGCTTTAAAAACTGACTTGAGTTTCTCATATTAAAAAGATTGGTAAAACAAACTACTCAAGGCCTCCGAGATGAATAGATCAACCATTGATAAACCACAAAGAAATTTCATTTTAATTTTAATTTTTTTTCTTTTTTTTCATTTTTTTAAATAAGACACCTTCGTCTTCAGAATACTTTAAGTTCTCAGAATATCAACTTCTCCCTTTTTGGACATCATCTTTTACACTTCTTCTTTTTCTTGGTGGACCTGGTCCCTCTTCATACTTCAAAACATCTCCATCAGAAAATTCTCCAGTAAGAATAAAAGGGTTTTACAATCTGAAATGTTTTTGAGATAGGAGAAAAGAGGGTTTTGAAAAACTATTATATTTGGAAGGGATATTGAATTTTGTTGGGAAATGGAAAGAAATATGGAATATAAAGAAGGTCAAAGGGTATACTACGTGAAATAAAGTGTTGTTTTGGTATTCAAAATATGGGATAACAGTTAGATACTTGAATGACAGATATGTGGCAATTTCAAGGTTCTCATGCATAATTGAAATTGCAATGTTAAGAGTGCTAACATTCGAAAGAGACCAGGTCCCTCTCTGTAGTTTGAATGTGATTTTCTAGATCTGTCTTGACCTCCCTTTTCTTTCAGCCCTTTTTCCATGTGTATATACCTAGAAAAGGCATGAGACTGAATTTTCTAAAGCATACATAACTTAAAAGCAAGGATACCTGCTCCCTTTGAATAACAATGAAAGAGTTGATTGCTTCAAGCATAATCCATCCAAGAAGCTTTCAATATCCCCAGAATGAGTTTTATTATCTCAGCCAGGTTTTTTAAGAGCTTCAAGATGGTTCTTTATCCACAAGAGTTGAGTCCATCAAGCTACCCCTTGCTACATTCTCTACCTCGGTTGTTGAAAGAGTGACTGAATATTTCCTTTTAGTTCCCCATGATTGAGAGATCAAACTGTAACATAAGATAGTACTGAGGTACTCTTTCCATCAACTTGATACCCAACATAATAAACATCACTATGTATCCATCAACTTGATACCCAACATAATAAACATCACTATGTACTCCAAATCAAAAAGTCTCCTGATGGGCAGAATGGAACCAGATCTCTATTTTCTTCAAGTGTCTTCAGATTCTCTTAGAAGCCATCAAATGTAATTCTTTTCTACAAGAATGGAGTCTTTGAACAAATTTCATCAGCATCCAACTTCAAGTTCGTGCCCTAGAGAGAATGAATTGTCTAGGCACCCATAACATGAAACCTTTTCAGCAGATTCTTTGAACTGCTACCAGGTCGCTGTGCTATCTTCACCCCTTCAGCTAAGTCACTGTGACTACAGACATGTTCTTAACAAGCTGGTCCTTGCTCAGGCCTTGGGTGAAGATGTCAGCCACTTGATCTTCCATTTTGCCAAACTCCATTATGACATTACCCCTTTTTAGCATTGTCTTGACTTCAAGTATGTTAAGCCTTTTGAGCAGCTCATGGATGTACTTTTTTGGACAATCGAGGGTACCTTTAGAGGTTTGCTGAATTTGTAGCTCTAAAAAAAATCTCCCATCGTGCTCAATTAAAACCCACTACCCATGAATGCGGCAAACTCTTCACACAATAATTCAAAAGGTAGCTCCAAGGATGACATCATCGATATACGCTTGAATGATCAACAATTCATGTACTTGTGATTTTAAAAAGAGGGGTTTTGACAATTTTACCTCTTTTGAAGCCGCTATTGAAGAGGAATTTGGACGATCTATCAACTGGTTGGGGAACCAAGTGTCATAATTTTCTTCTTGCAAACTGAGCTTGATCAGGTTGTTCATTCTCACCTTCATAATTCACATTATCAGTTTGAACTGCATCATCTTCCTTGAGATTGCTGGATTGATGAAAAGGATGTTCTTCAGAAAGCTCATTGTTTAGATCATCTCTTTGACTCTGAAACATCTCTTCCATCTCAGAATCTTCTTTGTTTTACACTTTACTTACCAATTCTTCAAGACTCATCAAAAGTAACATGAACATCTTTTGCAATGCATACATTTTTATACACCGAATAAGCCTTGATGGAGGAAGAGTATCCTGGAACTATTCTTTCATCAATATTAAGATCAAACTTCTCAATATCAACCTTTTGGTCATCGAACATGTAATATTCACCACTTCAGCCGAAAGTTCTTTGGAATATTAAAAGCCTTCTTATTCCACCTGAAGGATGGTCTTTTTTGCTTCTCTTTATTATCAGCTTCTCAACCTTTTTCATTTGCGAATTTCATTTTGTGAAGACTCGGGACAAGGTCGCTTGACACACTTTTGTGCAGTAGAGAAACACTCACAAGAGCACGTCTCTCATATCTTACCTCAACATTCTCATATTGAGCATTAAGGCGAGTGAGACTGTCACAACGAGCAGTAACCAAATCAACAATACACATGTTCTTGCATCTCTTTTCTATCAAGATCATCACCCGAGAGAGCAAGTTTGTGACCACATGATCTTTTTAATAAGAACTTAAATTAATTTCATTCATCAAAAATCTATAAAATACTTGAAAGATAGTACTTCAATCATTGACATAGTACACATTCTAAATAGTGTGTTCCATAGATTTCACAAACATGTCTTCCCAAAAAGAAATTAAAACCTTTCTTGCCATCGTCAAATGAGACACCTCCATCTTGAAATGCCTTGAGAGAGAGGAAGTTTTGTAATTTTAAAAGTCATGTTCTTTTAGCATCTATTTATTCATAAACCACACTAACTGATGCTACCTCATCTTACTTGCATAGAAAATCACGTTTTAGTCTTGGGAACCCATTTGAGATGGAGTTACATGTAAGCAGATAACGGAGAAACAAGAAAATCTTTTGTTCAGTGAGGCAGACTAGCTTTCTTCAAATTGAGACCATGAGTAGGACCATGTCCCTTCTTCAGTCTATTTCTCTGTTTGGAATAGTTTGACGAATTTCCTCCATACTTTTTCAACACATGACAATATTTCTTAAGATGCCCATCTCGACCACAATGTACATGCAACAGACCATCATCATCAGAAACAGATTTGTTGTGATGATTGAATGACGGATATATCTTTTCATAGACCATCCCTCTTCTATAGTTATTGCCTTGATCAATTAGATTTATAGGAATCTTAGAGAAATTCATCCATTTTAGGGATTTTTCCAGATCCTCGTTTACATGGACCAGGTACCTCTCCAGCTCAAGATTTTTTTATAAACCATATTTCATCTTAATTTCAAGCTTCAACTGTGAGTTTTTTGCCTCGTTCTTTCCTTTAGAAACTATATTAGTTACCCCTTTCATCTTTTCCTTCCATTCTAGATTTTTAGCTTCTAGAACGACCATTGGATTTTGAATCTCGGATATTTGGGCAACTAAAGCAATTTTTTCATCTTGAGAGATGTCTAGACTATTGTTCATAAGATCATTCTTAGTTGTCTGCTCACTTATCATATGAAGTACTACAATAACTAGCTTTATCAATTTACTAGTAGAAAAGGTATTCAATTTTTGCTTGAAATATGATAGAGTTACCTTCTCAACAACATCCTCCTCATTTGACTTTTCCATGAAAGCATCATCTGAGTGTTCAGAATCATCCGAATCACTTGAGAAATTTTGCGATGTTTCCAGATTTTTCTTCACCGCCTAGAAGAAATCTTCTCTTCTGCTTATCTTGAGACAGACCTGGTCCCCCTCTTTGTCTTTACCTTCTGCAATCTTGACATATTCCCTTTGGTCATCCTTGTACATAAGACAAATTCCAATAGAGTGACCTGGTTGATTAAACTTGTAACATTCTTCCCTTGAGTTGGTAGCTTTGTTAAGATTTTCTTTCTTCTGATTACCCTCATCAATCAGATTTATCCTCTTGTCGTTGCCCTTGATAATGAGACCCGCATTTTTTTTTATGCAGCTCATGAACTTGAAGAAGCTCAAATAGTGTATTTAGAGTCGCCTCATTAGGGTCCCTTGTCTCATCAGCAAACACAAATTCATTTGTCCAAGATATGGAAAGAATTTCCAGTGTCTTAGAAACTTGTTTACACACCGGCGTAGATTCATCAGGAAACATGAGTTCATTGGTGATGGTAGAAAATCTGGTATGCATTTCATGAATAGATTCACCTTCTTTTATGTTGAAGCTTTCAAACTGAGATCTAACTTAGATTTCTTTGTTTCCTCTGTATCCTCATATGTTGTTCTCAACCGATCCCAGATATACTTGATTGATTCACGCGATGAGATCAGATCGTATTCATTCATACTGATCCCACACATCAGTAGTTTCCTAGATTTGTGGTTTTTTTGACTAACCTTCTTCAGAGTCATTATATTGGTGTTAACTTATGAGAATGAATCTTGTGACCTCTCCATCTTTAACCTCCATAGTTAGAACATGAGGACCTTCAAAAATAATGTTCCATACCTCACTGTCCTCAGCCATTAGATAGTCTTTCATTAGAATCCTCTAGTGTCTATAAAATTAACAATCAAAAAGATGAGGCCTTGGAGGGGACTAACTTCTCTGCATGTTCAGTGGTGCAACCATTCCTCCAGGATCTTTTCTTTTCTTGGTGTTAACCAAATAGAAAAGACAAGCTCTGATACCACTTGTTGGAGTGTATGCACCCACAAGTGATCTCGAGACTAGGTCCGCAACACAGTTATAATAACAAACAGTAAAATAAGTGTTGAAAGTAAAGATTGCACAAACAACTTTACGTGGAAACCTCCTTGAGCAAGGGAGTAAAACCACGACATGTCTCAATAGGACTTTTCAAACTTCTTCCACTAATCTTCTCAAAGCAAAAGTAAAAGCTAATTACAAAATGAGATTATCCTGCTAACCTCCAATCTAAGAAATACCTCCTATTACTTAGATGAGTAGAGTAGATACAACATTGTGCATTAAACTAATCCTAACTGATTAAAATAGACCTTAACATAAGACACTAAGTTACCCTTAACCCAGTTCTTACAATGATTCACACAAACTTAAAACGTTTCTAAGCGAAATGATTCCTACAATATAAGCTCAAATACTAACAACAAAGACTAGCAGAAAGTACGGAAAACACTCTTTCAGTTGATCAGGTCCTTGTTGTATGTGTTCTTGTGCTTGAGCTCTACCTTGAAGATGGCTTTGTCTTTTTAATCTTGTGAATTTAATTTGCAAAATCTTAAGTTGTATTTTTGGAGGAGAGACTATATATTAAAACAACTCCTTGGGACTACCCATTAGCTGAGAGCATGTTGTTAAGAAAAGTTGTGCACCTACCACATCAGAGGTGGCAGCTTTTGCGACAGGCTGTCTAATCGTCTTTCACATACACTCTTTAAGGGATATGGTCCCTTGCAAACTTTTCTTCGTAAGTTCTTAAGAAGATTTCTTGGCTCTCTCTGCATTTGAATGAATGAATTAATTTGTTGTTTGTCATGTTGACTAAGTCAACTATAAAGAATTATTGACTGTTGCACAAAATACTTCTTCCATTCTAATTGGTGTAGCACGTTGACGCCTCACCAAGTTTTGACACGACAACTTTACAGTTGTACCCCATTATAGATCTGGACGAGAGAACTCAGCCAGGTACCAGGTCCCTACATTTGTGAGACTGAAACAAATAGTCTCGTCCGCCCTTCCTGTTGGTTGTACTGAGCTTTTCACCTACCATTTGACATGACATCTTAACACTTGTACCTCATTTGAACCTTGACGAGAGCACTCTTCTAGGGACCAGGTCCCTTCATTTGTGAGGATCATCAAAACACCTTTTTGATGATGACACACAAATATTCCTAACACTGAGTTTATTCATTCATTTCATTGTCAGCAGTCCCAATAACAAGGATATGGTTCCTTGTTAAATCGCTAAGTTTGTTAAATCATTAAAACTTAACATTAGCTCCAAAATAACAAGAGGGCTCCATAGACAAGAGCATCTTGTTCATGTTTAACCGTTCATTATGTAAGGAATGGGCAACTTTTGTTTGTAACTCAAGTCAGACTATCTTCTTAGATTCTTTTTCTCCTAAACGATTTAAGAAACAGTTTTGTCATTGTGTTACTCAAATGAAAATAAATCCTTTTTATAAGTAAATTTACTGAAAAGTGAAAACAGTACTCAGGTGATACAAAAATTACAGAGATGGACTTAAGAACTCCTACTATATGATTAAAGAGTCAATCAAGTCCATCATATTTCCTTGCTCCTTAATGTTATCCCCGTTTTTCCAAATAAAAATTAACTAATCAAAACCAACTTAAATTTCTCACATGAAATCTATATTCCCCATTTTTCTCAAGCATTATCATACCAAGAGAAAATATAATATTTTTTCAAATAGAGAAAAAATTTAAATTAGATTTAAATATTTTTTTTAAAGAGGAAGTTCAATTTCAAGCTATCCACAACGAACCACTTTTTACAACACTAATCCATAATCTAAGTGCATAGATTTTAAATTACGTAATAAATGCATCAAATAGAAAACAATATTAAAACTGCTCATTAACCAATCGGACATATGTTATTTTCATAATAAATCATTTTTATAATTAATTATATGCATGATTTTAAAAAAATTAATTAATGTCTTAAATTTTGTATATAAAATTAACACGAAAAAAATTACCATTTAAATAATTTCATGTTTTTTTTTCCTAAATGAGTCACTCTGTTTAAATTTAAATTTCAAAATTCCATGTATTGAAATAAAGAATTTTAAATGACTAAATAAAGAAACATAATTTAAGTAAAAAAAAAAAAGCAAAAAATCACAAAGATTATATGTAGATGGTTAATTTTAAAAAGTACACTCATATAAATACAATTTTGAATTTTGAAATTTGTTTTGAGATTGAAAAGAGAATTAAATGAAGCCTAACATTTTGATGATTTTTGAGAAACTTTATTCACTTTTTCAATGGGTAATGCTAAATGGCCATAAAATTTGACCAAAATTTGGTCAAAAATTTAAAAATTTTATAATATTGGCATTGTAGTTGAAAACAAGGACAATGTCGAGAAAAAAAATTTGGATGATGTTCAGTTGGAGACAAGACACAAAAAAATATAAGTAATTATATTAATCTTCACAAGCTGAGGATAGGAGCAAATGATAAGAGATGAACACATGATGGTATCTATATAACATACAATTTTTAAAAAATTTGAGATAAAAATAATAGTAGCTTTTATCTATTAGTTTATTAATAGTCACGATCATATTTGAAAATATAAGGGAGAATATTATAATTTTAGTCATAGTATAATTATTATTTTTGTCAAATATTTGTTTATACATAGAAATGATTTTTTCAGTTTTAGTATATACAATTGTAGGCTATCTAATAACTGATTTACGTTATTTAAAAAAATTAACTTTGTAAACTATTTGTAATTGATAAAATTTCTCCTTATTATTTTATTATGACAAAATGAGGATGGTGTCTGAAAGAAAATGATGTCCACTTGGAGTTAGACACAAATAATATATAAAATGATTATATTAATCTTCACAAGCTTGAGGGTTGAAGCAAATGATGAGAGATGAACACAATGAGTATATAATTCTGTGCCTCTTACTGGTGTTGTTTTTTCCATATCTATTAGTTTAGTAAAATTCACAGACATGTGTGAAACACAACATAAAGAATATTTTCTTATAAGTTAAATATATTGGCTCAATGTTCTAGGAGATTTTATTTATTAAAGATCCTTTTATATTTTATCATTATCTTTTTTCTCTCAAAGATTAACTAAAGTTAATTTTTTCTTAAAATTTATTAACTTCTTGAATTGTTTTATATTATTTAATATATTATCTGCAAATAGAATACAACACTCTCAATTTAAAGAATAAATTATCAGATTAACGTGATGGATTACTTTCAACGTGATTACTTTAATTTTAATGGACAAATATTATGATTTTAAGCTACGGTATAAGATCTAACTAAAATCTTCATTGATATTAACTAATAAAATATATTAATTTAAGTTTATACATAGCTAATACCATTAATTAAAACTAAAATTAAATAAATCATATTGAAATAAAAATAAAAATAGTTCAAAATCATGATTTGAGTTTAGGTAAAATAGTAAAACACTATATAAATAAATAAATAAATAAATAGAAAGTATTATAGTAAAAAAAATGTCAACAATAGAATAACAGGGATTGTATGAACATATTTATGGTTTTAATTAATTTGATGAAAATAAATAAAATAATTCTTAAAATTATTATTATCAAATTTAAACAATGAACTACGTTTATATTTATTTGTTTTTATAAACCATTTTATTAAATGCATATCGATGTGTTAAATATGTTAACAATCTCCCATGTAAACTTTATAATATCAGTTAAATTTTGAAATTAATCAAAAAGCAAATAATTTTATTTATATTTATCAACGTATCTCACAATGCACAGATACGTAAATTAGTTAAACAAAAAAAAAAGTATACATGCGCCTCGAATAATTCTCTCAAACATAAAGGGAAAAATAGTGCAATTATTGAAATAGTTATGATTTTGTATATTTGCATGGTGACCCACCCAAAAAAACACAATGAGTTGCTTTACAGAACACTATAAATTACTATATTTAAAAGGTAAAAAATGTGAGAATTATTAAACAAAAATTGAGAAGGGACTATTTTTGCTTTGAAATGAGTGGAATCATATTGGTCAATTTTGCTCCATTAGTGCGTTAGTTTTTGGTCAATTCTAAATCAATATTCTCTATATTTCAAGTTATGTGATGTTATTCAACTTGACATAATTTCTTTTAAAAAAATTAAAGATTATCAAAATTTATGGACTAAAATAAGTGTGATTATAAATTATTTAATAAAAATAAAATTAAAATTTTAAAGCTAAATTATTATTACATTACTTAGTTATCTTCATTCTTTTTCTCAGGTCTAATGTTAAACACACTGCAATACAAAATAGCTTTTAGGGATAATAAATTTAAGGCATAATACATAAAGATGACTCGTCATTTGGTTTCAGCGGACAACTATGCTTTCCAACTTTGAGTGCGCACAACTAGACACTTAAACTTGTATAAAATTAAATAAGTAAACACATGTGTCCTACATTGCATAATACACGCAGGACACCATGTGTGACACAAAATTTCCATGTAGGGCGCTACGTAGACCAAATGTGTTCAATTTTTTCATTTTATACAAATTTAAATATCTACTTGAGCTCACCAAAGTTAAAGGTTATAGTTACAAGTTGACACAATATTAAGGTTGATATTTTGTTGGCTCCTACAACAAGATTAAGCCATGAGTGAATATAGCAACAAATGCATTCATTTGAGCTTTGGACAAATTAGACAAGCCAACCTCGAAATCTCCATTTGAATCCTTGGACTTACTGAGGGACATTGATCCACCATTGTCAGTAGATACAGATTCTATCTTCTCATGCTTTCCTCAACCAAAATCGGCAAAATATAAATCAAACTTCAGAGATCCACATGAGAAATAAAGGTTGAAGTTCGAGATGAGGTCGTATAAAGAAATAGTTTGGAATCCAGCGATGTTGATGTTAGAGGATAATTAAAAGCCCATGTGATTGAAGAAAAAGGCACTACGAATACAAAAATAAAAGCTACTACTTTTGAAGAGACTCTTTGTATGGTGAGTGGAACGCCATAAGATGAGATGAATATGAGATGCAGATGCAATTCTAATGTTCTTTCCTCTCTACAAACTCTTTTTGTCATATTAAGTAAATTGCTACCTTTAATTTGCATTTATCGTAGCTTGCAACCCACCTTATTTTCATTGTTACTAATACCACGTTTTATGGATATAGAGTTCACTAGATTTTTCATGTAGATGTTATAGAGGCAGGGGCGGACCCACCTTATGTCGTGGGGTGCATGTCAACCCGATAACTTTCGAAAAAAATCATATGTATATATGTATATCTATTTTGAAAAACTGGTAAAAAGTAAGATATAGTCAACAGTGCACCCATAAAAAACATAGAAGTGCTCTTGGACAATTGATAGAAGGTATACCACGCTCTAGACCAGGGTTCGAATCTTGCTTTGCACCCAAAACCTTTAAATCTTGGGTTCGCCTCTATTAATAGAGGAATTAGATATTTTTCTTGTAGATGAGTATGACCTACTTAACAAAATTAATTACTACCTTTTTAGATTATGTGAATGTATAACAAGTTTAGTACACTTAAAAACTCAATTGATGAATAAATTTCAACTTATACTTTTTAATTGTCTTTAAGCAATGATACCATAGGAAATATAGGAAGAGAATATTTTTCTAAGAGAGTGCTCAAATTATATTAGGGTATTCAAGGAAACATGAGATGATGATTATAATCATCAGTTATATATTTATTTATATTAGTCGTTATATCAAACCAAAGGTCTTGCATAATTATCAGATACATGTATTACAAACACTTGTTGATAAATTAAGAAACAACATTAAAAGACTAAGATATAATATCTTTGTGAATGCATTAATTCCAATAATGACAACCTCTATTTCAAGTAAGACATCAATATAGATATCTGCATATATCAGACATTTTCTTTATCAAAATTCCCCAAGACTAAATCTAAAAATGGATCGTAACAATCGTTATGTAACAAATCAGCAGGACACATCAGAGGCCAATAACACGACCACTAAAATCCATCTACACAAACTAAGTGTCTTTGGTGGACTATGACTGCATACCCATCAAAGGACCACCTCTTTGTTTCATAGGTAGGCTAATTAAATACAGCAACTTGTGCACAACTCCACCCTCCTCTTCATTACCTATCCGATCCCCTCGTGATTTGTACCCTTTGTAACATACAAACTTCCTCTGGATTTTCTAAGGGCCATTTTGGCTTAATATTCTGATTAATTTCTTCATCATCCTCTTAAGCTTACTGTGTAGATTTCTTTTTGAGATGGCTAATAAGTGTAGCTCTACTGGCCAAAGTTAACATTGTGGCATTCCGCTTCCTATATTGATTCTATGCTCTTTTCCATGTTTTTTATTTCATGATGTCAAAAGGGGGATAATCTATGTCAGTTAGGTGATGTGATTTAAATACACTTGCATAGTTTATCATCATCATCAAAATGAGGGAAATTGATTGTGTGTGCATGTATGAATATATGTTTAGCATGAGTTAGATCGACACAAAGAGTACAGAACAGAGTTTTACGTTCCAGTGTCAAGATATAGGAATTCTGCTCTATTTCATTCAGGAAAGAACAATTACTGTTGAAGCTGGGGCGATGATATTACATACAGCTGCAACTAAACTACAGATATGTAATAAATCACACTTCTTCTCAACACACTAATTAACTCTATTTGCTGAATTCCCCCAAACTCTTCGATCTACGCTTCATCCTTCCATTTTAACACAAAATTATATACTTGGTAAATTATACATGTGGATTTCAACTATAGATACCACCTGGATGCAGCTATTCCCTCTTTAGATGTCCCAGTACAACTGATGATTAAGTTACGATGCCACTTGGTATTGAATGGACATTCTTTACCACAATTTTGCTTTTGTATACACCCTTTTCGTCTAGACATCACCTGTGTTTAAGCAAAAACATAAGATATATTATACAATAATGCTTGTGAGACGAGCAACCAACATTTAACAACAAATTTTCTGATTGTAAAACAATTCTTTTACACTATCGGTGTCTAAAAATGTGTTAGTTTATACAAGCACAAGAAATTTTTTTGAGGTAAATCAAGAAATTACCTGCAGTGCTTTCTATCTGTACATGCAATTATGGACATGATATAAGGACGCTTGTACATTAACATTCAACACGCAACATGTGTTGGGAAAACGCGGACAAGCACAAAAATATATATGGTAAAAGTAATAGAAATGAAATGGGAAAATAATGACACAAAGAATTTTACGTGAAAACCCTTCTAAATAAGAAAAAAATCACGGGCCAAGAGGAGCAACTGATATCACTATAGTTTACACTGTGTAGTCACGAATACAATACTCAAAATGACTACTACACACTCAAAAGGAACAACACTCTTTTGGTCTCCACCTTACTAAAATATCGCTCACACTCTATTTTTCTTCACAGACTGTTTTTCTTGTATAGTCTATGAAATACTCACTTTGCTCTCAAAATGGTTCTTTCTCTCTAACTTGATGTACATTAAAAATGAGCTAATGAGCTCCTTTTATAGAAGAAATTTGCAACTGCAAATTTCACAACCATGCACAACATGTCAAAGTTGTGCCACCGAAAGTTTTGTAATTGCTGTGTTTCTCAACATTTGCTGCCACTACAATTTGCCAATCTTGCCAACCATTGACAATTGCATGCAGCAATTGTTGAAGTCAATAGTGAAATAGTGGGGCTGGACCCCATAAATCTCCACCTCCAGACCCACTCACCGAAGGAAGGCATCTTCATTTTCTTTAGAGAGAGCTCATACCCACAAGTTCTTTGCATAACTCAAACTTGTCTTTCGGTATCGTCTTGGTCAGCATATCTGCTGGATTTTCACTTGTGTGGATCTTTTAAACATGAAATGATTCACTCTCCACTTCTTCACGAATCCAATGATATTTGACATCGATGTGTTTTGTTCTTGAATGGTAAATGGAGTTCTTACTCAAGTCTATTGCACTCTGACTGTCACAATAGACAATATACTCCATCTGATTCAAATCAAGCTCTTGAAGAATTCGTTTTAGCCAAATCAGCTCCTTGCCGGCTTCAATAGCCGCAATATACTTAGCTTCAGTTGTAGATAGTGCAACACACTTCTGCAACTTCGACTGCCATGATATAGCTCCCCCGAAAAAGTAAACAAATATCCAGTAGTGGATTTTCTGTTATCAAGGTCACCTGCCATATCAGCATCTGTATAGCCTTTCAAGATTGGATTTGATGTCCCAAAACACAAGCATTCCTCTAAGTTTCCTCTAAGATACCTGAGTATTCACTTTACAGCTTCCCAACGCACTTTTCCCTGATTATCGAGAAATCTGCTGACAACACCAACTGCGTGAGCAATATCCGATCTAGTGCATACATTATACATTCGACGACGGAGAAATATGGAACTTTGGCCATGTTCTTTTTTTCCTCCTTAGCTGTAGGACACATCTTCTTGCTCAACTTCATATGACCAGCAAGAGGTGTACTAACAGGCTTAACATTCTTCATATTGAAGCACTCTAGTACACGTTCAATGTACTTATCTGGGACAAATAAATCTTCCTTTCATCTCTGAGACGAGTAATTCTCATGCCCAAAATTTGCTTGGCATGACCCAAGTCTTTCATAGAAAAAGACTTACACAACTCTTTCTTCAACTCGTCAATCTTGGAAGTATTATTGCCCACAATCAATATATCATCCACATACAACAAAAGAATGATAAAGTCATGGTCAGAAAATTTTGGTACAAATACACAATGATCTGATGAAGTCTTCTTATAGTCATGCTCCCCTATAACAGATTCAAACTTCTTGTACCACTGTCGAGGAGCTTATTTAAGGCCATAAAGACTTTTTTTGAGTTTGCAGTGTTGGATGGACCTTTTATTCCAACTTCTAAAGTAAAGGATGGTGAGATAACAAGAGTTATTCCAAAGACCCGTCAACAATACAGCGAAGCAGACAGAAAGAAGATTGAGAAGGGCTACAAAGCCAAGAAGTTGTTGGTTTGTGGTATAGGTGCTGAAGAATTCAACCGTGTTTTTGCCTGCGATCAGCAAAGAAGATCTGGGATTGTTTAAGGACTGCTCATGAAGGGACTGAGCAAGTGAAGGAGTCAAAGATAGACATGCTCACCTCTCACTATGAAAATTTCAAAATGAAGGAAGGAGAAACTATTCATGACATGTATACTAAATTTTCCTCCATAACCAATAAGTTGTGAAGCCTTGGAGAGCCAATCAGTTGTTTTAAAGAAGAAGAAAAAATATTTTAAAAAGTTTTTAGGACTTGTTTAGAGACTTTTTTAGAGTCGCCACTTAATTTTTAAGAAAAATCAAGAAAACTTGATTTTCAAAAGATTAAAATAGTGAACCTAGTGAAAACTTTTAAGGGGGGTTCGAGGGTTCTTAGTTATATTTTAGGAAGGTTTTTACGGCACCTAACATATTCGCTAAATCGCGGTTATCCGGAAACTAACTTATTTGGCTAAAAACTTAACTTATTTCAATTTATTTGAGAGCCTTCAAATATCAACTTGTCTTCTAAGTGAATTATTTCAACGCGCAAAATTTATTTATTATTTTTTTTTAAGTCTATTTAAAGACGATCAATTTAGTTTAAATCATTAAAACATTACGACGTCTTGCGGGAAATTTGAACTTTTTTAACCTTAAAATTAACGACAGATATTTAACAGATAAATATAGGTGTGCTAAAGTAAAGAGGGAAAGAGAGAGAGAGGGAGAGTTGGATTCAAATCCGGCTTCTGTCCGTCTGGACCAGTATTTGGACCCCTTTCTTTTTGGGCATTTGGACCATTTCCATTTGTACCTGTCCTAAACTAATCATACAATAATTAATAAATAAAAAAATGAGAAGGGCTTAATCCCCAAAATAACAAAAATGCAATGTTTCGGAAAGTAAATGAGGCCTTTTGGCCCAACTTCTTCAACTCTCCAACTCATCCCACTCGGAATTTCCAAATTTTGGAGTTGTATGTCGATTTTGTAGGCTTGACTCGATGAAAGAAACTTGAACCTTTATGGCTCTCCCAAAATGCGAGAAAAATAAGAGTTTGCGGTGAACGCCCAGCAAATTTCACATGCAGACAGTGTAATTAAAGAATTTCATGCAGAGTCATGTTAAGCATAAAGAGCTTGGGAGAACTAATTAAAGAATACATTGGTCATTTGGAAATGACAAAATTATGTCAACATAGGCATATGATCAACAAATAAACAAAATAAAACTATAACAAAAAAAAAGATATAAATTCGAGATAAATAATTCAACCTTTTCCAATATACACATTGTTTATAGTTGGTTGAGCAGGGAGACACTAAGAACATGTTTTACTATTAACCCATGAATAGACATATTCAACATGAGTTTATATTAAACAAGGATGTTTTCAGACATGTTCCTTGAATGAAGAATGCCATATGGTCAACCTCAAACCTTTAATGCAATCACGGTGAATTTTCTAAGCTGAAAACAACAATGGCCTTACTGCCAAACAAACATTCTACACCAAAATTTATAGAAAATAAGTCAAGACATATAATTTAGCAAGAAACCTATTTCATTGCTCATGCAGACAAATATCACATATTGAAGAAATTTTGTAATCTAAATGGAATAAATGAGACTAAACCGGTTTAACTAGCAAAAGACATACTGAAAATTTTATTTCTAGACCTGCGAAGCACTTGAACAATTGAAATTACTTAAATAACTCAAATCAAAACTGCAATATTTTAGCTAAAGACAGCAAATAGACATTGGATATTTCTAATCAATCATCAAGAGGGTCAAGAATACTTCAACTCGACTTGTGACTACAATAAATTTGAAATGAACAATTTATAAAGTAAGGTAACACATTCTACACAAAACACTATTATTAGAATCAAAACTCTTAACTGGAGTCTAGCGTGCTATTTCAAAATGGATAAGCGCGTGAAACAATTTCGGTCAACAGGACAAGCCTAAGCAGAGAAAAAAAAATGCAGTGCATATTTCTTGTCAAGGAAAATTTTCAGCAAAGAAACTTAATCTAACAGGTATAGCTATAACATGAAAGACATTCATGAAAATCGAAACAATGCAACCAAACGTCTAGGCTAAACTGAGGCAGTAACATAAATTATGGACGCCATGAAGACTACCGGGTAACTTAAAACACTTCGAACATTTAATCATGAGCAACCTTTATATCCTCCCTAAATCTTACTACTAACACATTAGTCATAATGTATTAAATAAATAGCACATCAACAAAGTATTCAAATGAGCAGGAAATCTTTTTACAGAAGATGTAACAAACTAAACTAAATGCCTGGATATAAAACAGTTTAAACCCAATCTACACAAAATAAACAAATTGAATGCGGAGTCATAGATATACACTATCTCTAGATTATATCAGGCTCACACGGTCCGAAAATGAAATTACCACAGGAATACATAAGGTATTTCAGCAAACAAAACTATAAAACAAAGCGAGAAACGATTGGAACTAAGATTTCACGGAAGACAAAACACAAAGGAACAATCTGAAACTATATGATAGGAAAGATCAATGTTGGAACCCAAATGAATTTTAGACCATGCTAAGCAGAACGAAACGGAAGATCATCTGTTCTCAGAACAAGAAGAAACCACATTGAATCCAAGGAAATTAAACCAATGTTTTCTCACTATTTCGCAGACAGCGGCTCACTATTCTCAGTTTGACATGAACGAGAAAAGGGTGAAAAAGTAAAGGAGGGTGTACCTCTTTTGGAGCAGCAAACTCGGTACAGCGACGAACTTGAAAGAACCGCGACTTCACCACCAAAACGAGATATCGAGGACCCCTCTGAATGAACGAGGAAACCTCACTACAGTCACACTAATCCTCTTCTATTTCAAATCTGTCTGCTTCGTATTTTCTTTTACTGTTTTTCGCTCAAGTAGCTATATGTGTCTTTTCTAAAAATCTCCAAACTTTTTTCAACTAAAGCCTTTTTTAAAAAAAAAAAAATTCCCAGAACTTTTCGCCCTTTTTCTCCAAGAAAGAAAAAATCCCCTTAACAAAGAAGAAGAGGGGGTTTAAATAGAGGAAATTCGGGATCGGCTCAAATTTTTGGAGATTCCAAATTCGAAATTCAAATTTCCTTTTTTAAGGAAATGTTGAGAAGTTGCAATTTGTACTACTTACAACGGATTTATTAAGGGAGTTGTCCGATTTCTCAAGAAGGATGATCGAGCATCGAGATTTTGACATCTGGACTTGTCCTCTACGATTCTCATATGATAGGAGAGAGAAGAGGGACGCGCGAGCTGGACTTGGGTCGCGGATGCTGGAATAGAATTTCCGGGCTGATTTCTTGGACTGGGTTTTTCCTCGTGAGGAAGAAGAACGGTAGAGGGTCGGGTCGGTCGGGTACCGTTTTCTGGGTCTTTTGGTATTGCTGCTGCTGATATATGCTGTTGGAAATGTATTGTTAAAACAAATGGGGCTTGGGTCAGGTCTTTTGGGTACTATTTATTGTATGTAATTGTGGTCTGGTTTTTGGAATGGGCTGGAGGAATATTAGGGAATGGGGGCTGCTGAATTGATTTAGAGTCCACAATTGGTCTTTCTAAATAGTTCCAAGAAGTGGGACAAAGAGATAAATTATATTTAATTTAGAAACATGGCCAAATGAATTGCAAACTTAGTTCACTTAACTCAATTAGTAAATTCAACGAAAGATTAAATAAAAAAAGAATTAATATTAATTAATTAACAAGCTTCTTAATCTTAACAAAATAAAATAATTAACTCAATTATAACTAATTAATTTAAAAAATTAAACCATTACCTAAACCAAACTACTTGACAAAATATTTAACTAAAACTAAATTCTTTTTGAGATGATTTTTGAATAATCATAAAAATATACTAATTATATACATAATTATGCACAATATATATCATCTAAAATTTATAAAAAGTGATAAAACTATTTAAAATAAACTTGAAAAAATATTTTGAATTTTATAAAGCTAATCATTCTAAATCGTTTGAGAATAAAGAAGCTCGAAGATTAATTTACATTGTGGAGGGTCAAAATTGGGTGTCAACAACTGTCGCTCATTTTCCTTGGATTGATGCAAGAAATTAGAGGAAAATGAAATTGACTAGTCCAATTTTGACCAACCACATCTTCATCATTTGGAAAAAGGACTTGGCACGAACTTTAGGAATTATGGTCGAATCCTGGAAATGGGTTTCCTACATACCTCAGGCTATATGAGAATTCAGGTCTCTTGTAGTTTGATATGCTTGATTTGACGCACAATTTTGAAAAAACTCAAAAGTCACCCCGATACCGAATTATGAAGGGACCGAAACGCTTGAGAATGAGATTTATGACAGAATATTGGAGTACAGCCGAGTTCTCAACATTGAGTCTGCCTACATATCCCTCGACATAGGGAATCAGGCTGCTTGTAGTTCGACTCGATCGGTTGAAAAGGAAATCTATTATGCTAGATGACCTTTCGTTTTGGGAGAGTGACAAATAAGTCGAGTGTGAAAAAAAGGCTTGTAAACTCTTAGCCAGGAATGTGGCGCACTTCACATCCACAATTAAGAACTTAACGGACATAATTTCCAAATCTTTTGGTGCATTGTCACTCGGATTGGAAAGTTGCTTCCAATGAAAACCAAAATTTCCGGATTTGAAACTGAAACCAAAGAACCTAAAGAAAAACCCACATGCCTTATGATAGGGGTGTGGTTTAATTGTGGTGGAATTCGCTCCTCTGCTCGCGTCCCAAGAGTTTGACACTCTTCTTTGGACTATGTCCCAGTTTGCTGCTAAGGAAAAGTTCCACGTTGTGCTTCATCCTTTTGATATCGTCCGCACCTGTGGTTTGATTTGAGAATTCATCCTCTTGGATGCTCTCGACAAAAACTGAAACAACTTATTAGTAGAAAACGTAACTGGAAAAGTGGTAGTATCTCTTACAATGCTTTCTAGTTACTCTTAATGTGAAAGATATCACATAAAGTATGTTCAGTATATGCCACTTTCGAACACAGTATGTCCATTACAAATCGTGATTTGCTGAGGATTTGGATATTTCATTACTTGCTTTCTGCATGGCAAACTCTGGTGATATCTGCAACGAGCTAGATGTCTCAATGATTATCCAACTGTAACGAGGTGGATGGCTCGATAATTATCCTAGTGTAACAAGGTGGATGACTGGATAATATTCCATCTGTAACAAGGTGGATGGCTCGATAATAGTTCAACTGTAACGAGGTGGATGGCTGGATAATATCCATCTGTAACAAAGTGGATGCTCGATAATATTCCACCTTGTAACGAGAGGTATGCTTGATAATATTCTGAATGTAACGAGGTGGATGCTCGATAATATTCCAAATGTAACGAGGTGGATGACTCGATAATAGTCCAACTATAACAAGGTGTATGCTCGATAATATTTCATCTGTAACGGGGTGGATGGCTCGATAATAGTCCATCTGTAACGAGGTAGATGACTCGATAATATTCCATCTATAACGAGGTGGATGCTCAATATTCCAACTGTAACGAGGTGGATTGCTCGATAATATTCCTACTGTAACGAGGTGGATGGCTCGATAATATTCCAACTGTAACGAGGTGGTTGACTCGATAATAGTCCAACTGTAATGAGGTGGATGCTCGATAATATTCCATCTGTAATGAAGTTGATGGCTCGATAATAGTCCATCTGTAACGAGGTGGATGACTCGATAATATTCCATCTGTAACGATATGGAGGCTCAATAATATTCCAACTATAACGAGGTAGGTGGATCGATAATATTCCAATTGTAACGAGGTGGATGCTCGATAATATTTCATATGTAACAAGGTGGATGCCCGATAATATTCTAATATAATTCAAAAATAGGAACCTGAAATGGTAAAACAAATATACGAACCACTTATGGGGTGGATCGCCCAACAAAACTTTATGCAGAAGTCTTTGATTGGCCAATCAAAACACATAATCCACTTATGGGGTGGATACCCAACAAATTGGAATTTTAACTCTAACATTGTCAAGAAACACGTATACCCAAATTGCTACGCGACAAACATACTAAAAACTAAATTGACGTATATGTACGTTGCGACTATGATTCTCTCCTTAAAAGATAGAATTATCGAGGTGAATGACTTAATTCCTTCGCATGAAAATTAAAGTCACTCTCGTCTTTCTTGAAAAACTCAACAGAATTTGAGTTTGTTGCAGTCATTTTCAATTGTTATCCAAAATTTGTAACAATTCGATAACTTTTACTGTTATGGAGATATTGCGTCACCAACATCTTTCTAATGTGATGGACTTGTTGATTTTCCCTTGCAACACTTCGAAGATAGTGTCACTTTTGATCATCTTCATATTTGATATCGATTTCACATATGATTCTGACATTGCCAATACTATCACCTGCAAAGCTCGACACCTAACGTTAGTACCGATGATGGAGTAAAGAATAAATAAAGTTTAAGAGCTAGATTAAGTCATTTGGCTTATCCAGATTAGGCTATGATGAGCCCAACTGTAACTTTGATCATGACTTGTCACTAGCGATCCTCATACACCATGTTTCTTAAAACTTTGAAATAATTTATCAGTGTTTGTCTTCAATATTCCTGCAAAATAAAATATAAAAAAAACTGTTTAAAAATCACTTGAGGCAACATAATGGAGATAAAATAAGATGGAAGGTTTTCTAGGTTTTGTTGATGAAGCCACGATAGGTGCAAATGACGCCTTTTGTCACTCTTGACAGCTTTATATAGCCATTTTTGTGACTTCGATGTTCCTGCATCCAAGAAAAATTCTTAGTTTGAAAGACTTATTTGTGTTGGTCTTGTCTCCACACTCCTTCATGCAGTTGGCTTACACGGTCGTCCCTCCTTTGTAAGACAGTCTTGGAGGAATTTTTGAGGACCCTCCTCAAAAATTCTGTCCCAGTCTAAAAATAAGAAAAACTCCTGTAACTTGCTTTGTTAATTCTGAGGTTGCTCATTCAGGAATTTTGAGGTCCCAGTTTGCCGCAACAAGTATCAAATGACATTTTGTGGAATTTTTGAGATCATCTCAAAAATTCTGCCCCAGTTGCAAACTTGATTCTCTAAAAAATAAATTATTCTAATTTTTTTAGATCCACCCAAAACTACCTCTTTAGCATTTTGGTCTTCAGTTTTGACTTATTAAAGAATCCCATCTGCGAATGAATTTTTGAGATCCTCTCAAAATTCTGTCCCGGTTTTCATTATAAAGAGAGATGAAATCTTACGGGGAATATGACCGAGCTGTTGTGACGCCTACGTATCCCATTGAAGCAGGAATCAGGTCAAACGTAGTTCTCCTCAAAGGTTAACAATAATAAGAAATTTAAAAGAAACCGACCGAGGCCGACATAGGCCGCCTACGTATCTCAATCTTGAGAATTCAGGTTGATCGTAGTTCAAATACAAAGAAATATAAAAGGGGTAAATAGGGTGATCGAGGCCGATATAGGTCGCCTACGTATCTCATTTTTGAGAATTCAGGTCAGACGTAGTTCATTATAATAGATAATTTTCTAACTAAAGAACATAAGATGATTACAAACAAATGATGCATTACAGGGAAAGAAATAAAAAGAAACTCTGAATCTTCGAATATAATATCTCTTGATAGCATCTGAGTCGATTGACAACTTGAGATGAATGTATATGTTAAATAATGATATGTGATCAAACAAATGCATTGATGCATTTTCTAAGCAAATTGGTGAGTTCTCAATTCTGATCTTCCTTCGGTTGAGTCCTGATTTTGATTCTTTGGACACATTCACCATTTCTTGGATTCATAATTTATGTCTCATCCAAATTTGACTTATCCTGATTCTCGAACTTTTCAATTCTTTTAGCAATGTATTCAGATATCATGATCTCTTTATCATACTCTTCAAACACATCATCACCTACTCCATTTGTTCATTCAGCTTGTGACACGACATGATATTGACAAGTTAAAATATATATATATATATATATTTACTGAAATAATAATAAAGATTGTTAGATAGAAAATTAAAGCAAGCAAAATAATTTTTTTTTCAAAATATGAGAGGCTTTCTTTGAAAATAGGGAAATACAAACTTTGTCCATGACCATGGGCCATTTTTACTTTTTTAAAAATATTACGAGTGAAATTAAAACATAATTAGGTAAAATGACACAAAATGTGGGTTTCGAGCCTCATTCGAACCCGATTTTGAAAACAACCTAAAATTCAACTTTTGTCTATCAAGTTGAGCGAGAGATAAAGAGCGGAGTGGAAGTCCAATTAAGAATTTACTCCATCGGCTCGGCATCTCGTATGCCTGGTGTCTCGATCATCTTCTTGGGAGAAACATCACCTTCTTCCAAAAGATCCCCAATTTCTTCTCCAAGACCGTCATCTTTGGCATATTCCTCTACCGGTAAGGACTGTCCTAAATGAGGCAAAGACTTTGGTGGAACATGATTAATTTCATTCTTGTGTTGATCCTCTCTCGACACAAAAGCAAAAGCTTGATGGTGTGTCATGCTCGTAAAATTGAGTTTCCCACTCATGCTCGGAGAAGCTACAACTTTCTCAAAGTTGTCAGCACCAGCCAAAACTATTGCCTTTACCATGCACAACTCATCCTCCATCTCTATCATATTGATATTGGTGCTTCCATAGTTTGACTGGGGATTACTGTAGACGTTGGGTGCAATAGTTTTGACCACATTCTGGTCAATCAAGTCCTGGATCTTGTGTTTTAAATTGATACAGTCTTCAGTATCATGCCCAACACTGTTGGAATGATACGCACACATTCGATCGGCTCGATAAAATTGGGAGCTAGTATCAATAGGCTTGGTCCCAACTGGATGAATAATACCTGCCGCACTCAATTGCTCAAATAATTTCGTCCGACTTTCAATGAGCGGCGTAAAATTTCGAGCAGGTTTCTTCTTGAATCTCAGACGAGGAGGATCATAATAACCTTGCTGAGGGGGAGGCATTTGGCGATAATTTGGGGTGTTTTGACAAAGAGATGCTTGAGACTTTGGGTCGATCATGTTAATAGTGACTCCTCCACGATTTGACAGTGGATTACCATTGGCATTGGAAGTGACAGTTTGAAGAGTGACAATTTTTTAATCAATCAAGTCTAGAATTTTATGTTTCAAGTTGATGCAATCTTCAGTAGTATGTCCAACACCTCCCGAATGGTAAGGGCAATGAAGATCATGTAAAGTCTGGAATTGGCATTGACATTTTTCGGATCAATTGTTCATATCAGACCAGCCATTTTTAATCTCTCAAAAAGTTGGGTTTGACTTTCAATCAAAGAAGTAAAGACTCGAGAAGGTTTCTTCAAAAATTTCTGACAAGAAAGATTATATCATTTCGTGCAGATTGAGGTACTTGGCGGTAACTCGGAGGATTATGACAATTAGGTGTTGGTGTTTGGAAATTTGAGTATTGTGAAGCTCGGTTGCTATAATGGGCATTTGGGTAATTTGAAAATGGAGCTTGGTAATTTGATTAAGCATTTGGGTAATTTTGGAAATTGAACTTGGTAATTTGGATGATTTGATGGTGAAGATTGGTAACTTGGTTGGATGGGGTAAGGATTTTGTGGA
This sequence comes from Solanum sitiens, assembly GCA_016801875.1. Taxonomy (NCBI): domain Eukaryota; kingdom Viridiplantae; phylum Streptophyta; class Magnoliopsida; order Solanales; family Solanaceae; genus Solanum; species Solanum sitiens. The sequence goes on from JABWTJ010001055.1 coordinate 115,878, forward strand.
ACTAAAGAGTAGTTTTTGGATGGTAAAGGCTTTCGTACATTAAGACCAGCACGTCTCTTTGATTTTTTGTTCGATTCAAATGAGATAGAAGAAACATCTTCCCTTTTCCTCCTTAATGGTCCTGGGGATTCATCTTGGGGAGTCATTCGGATGGTTATTCCGGTTCAAAGACCATCTTATATAGCTTCACCAATTTTGACTATCTCACTGAACTTTCCTCCTAGAATGAGCAACATCCTATTGTAATATTCCAGCTCTTGAATGTGCATGAAGACTTCAATAATTTCTTTCTCGGTCATGGGAGGCCTAACCCTTGCAACCTTTTTTCTCCAATGGTAGGCATACTCTCGATAAATTTCAGTAGAATTCTGTTTGATTCTCTCCAAAGAGTATCAATCAGGAATGAATTCTACATTGTAATCAAACCTTTCGATGAAATCTCTAGCCAAAGCATTCCAACTCGGCCACTGCTTGATTTCTTGAGTAATAAACCATTCCAACGCTTCTCCTTTTTAACTTCGACTAAAGAGTCGTATCAACAAAGCCTCATTTTTTCCTACTCCAATAAGTTGATCACAATAAGCCCTCAAATGAGTCAAAGGATTTTTGACTCCACTAAAAGTGTCAAATTATGGTGCTTTAAAACCTTCCAAAAGTTCTAAATGTGGATGGCGACACAAATCTTCGTAGTTCAACCCCTCAATGTCCGGGGTGTATTGGAAGTCCTTCATTGCATTCATGACTTCCTCTCTGATGCTTTGCTCAGCCTTTCCTTTCATGACCTTCCACTCATTTTCCTTCTTCTCAGAATGTTCGGGTTCAAAATGTGTGGTAAGAAGAGGGTACGGTTTAGGCGATATTGGAAGATAAAATGTGGTTCTTAGAGGTATGGGTCGAGTGGTAGGTGGTTTTTGGGAAACTATCTGGATTTTGAGAACTAGGTGACTTTTGGTGTGAAGAGCTAGTATGGTGTGGGTTAGGAATGGTCAAGTCAATCGTGGAAGGTTTAGGAATCGTAGATGTGGTTGAATTATTTGGAAAATGTTCTGATAATGGATCTGAAGCAGGAAAATAGAGTAGAGGCCCTTCGTTGTCTGGAGTAGGAATGTTGGCGATGATAGCCAGATTTGTCAAATCCCGGGTTTTATCCATTTCAGCCCTCATTTCAGCAATCTCTTGGAATAATTGTGCAATCAACTTGTTTTTTTTGACAACGATAGGGTCATTCACAGTAATTTCATTCAAATCAGTATTCTCGACATTTTCAACCACTTTTTCTTTGCCTTTTGACAAATGTCGTTCGAAGAAGGAATCTTTGGGGTCTTTAGACCTCGTAAAATACGAATGTTCAGCCATTCTCTTAATCACATATCAGTTTTGAGTACATGACAAAGAAAAACAACACAAAGGCAAATGTGTTAGTCTGTGCCGATGATAATTAATACAAGATATCACACACATAAGAGTTGCTTCATTTGAACATAAACTTGCCCACATATATAGGAAAAAGATTAGATAAACAGGAATTTGTCTATCTGATTTTTAGCTTTGTGAATCAGAAATGTCGACTTGAGTCGGGACAAAGTCGATTGAATACTTCATTGTCGTACTTCTAGTTTTTTGATTGAGATGTAATTTTATTTTCTTCGTAAGAGTTGAAAAAGATAGAATTTCTCAAAATTGGGGATCGAACCTTGAAAGGATGCCTACGTATCTCACAAAAGAGAATTCAGGTCCTACGTAGTTCGATCGCCTTGAATATCTTTGATGTGAGATAGCGAATTTATTTCTGATATGAGAAAGTAAGATTTTGAAAATGAAGTTCGATTTTTGTTGAGACACTAAAGACTCGAAGACTATTTGAACACACTTTTGACAGTGACTTGATATTTATGCCTAGGGGTTCTAACAATAATTCAAAGAGGGGTGAGCTAGAATATATCCAAATAAAGAAACATATTCAGACAAGCAGTTATAACACATAATAAATATTGCGCGTTCTAAACAGATATGTGACCCTTTTGTATCAAGGATAGGACTATCGATTTGAAGGATGTGTACATCATTTGAAACACTCTATTGCCCTCAAAACCCAAATTTATACAAATTTTATTAGTAAACCGAAGGGGATACATGGTATGGAAATGGGGGTATAACCATAAACTATGCCTCCGTGGAAGGTCCTTCGAACTTGATTTCTTCTCATCTCCAAGTGTCAACGTCTTTGGATAGCTAGTAGCTTGTAAAACTCTTTTTTCAACTATAATATAATCATTACCCCATGGGACAATGATTTTTCAAATAACGTATACATCCTTCAAATTTAAAAAAATAAATATGATCGCCCGTTTAGACCGTAGGCCGTTTTGGACTAAGGTGGTCTCTCTAATGGATCCAACACGCCTTGGGTTTTGGTCATCTTAGGCTAATGGTTAGATTTGGATTTGGTTTCGCTCTATCCTAGGTTGACTAGAATTGGTTTAGAAGTGACGGTTACCCGAGTCGGACAGACAACGGGGTGAAGCTAATAAACGACGTTGGATGACCGCAAACCAACTATTCGTTTATTACTTCCAAAGATTATACTTGTGTGTTTTTCTGAAGGAAGTCATGGTAAGCCACGTAACTGTCTTTGTCCTAATGCAAACTATTTGTCGTTTGACAGAGTTGATGCCATGAAAAAATACAACAATTTAATAATACAATAAAGAAAGCAAGAAAACAATTATTTACACGTAGCCAAACAGGTTAGTTTTAAGTTTAGAACCATTCAAGTCCCCAGCAGAGTCCTCATTCTGTTTTAAAGAAGAAGAAAAAATATTTTTAAAAGTTTTTAGAACTTGTTTAGAGACTTTTTTAGAGTCGCCACTTAATTTTTAGGAAAAATCAAGAAAACTTGGTTTTCAAAAGATTGAAATAGTGAATCTAGTGAAAACTTTTAAGGGGGGTTCGAGGGTTCTTAGTTATATTTTAGGAAGGTTTTATACACCTAAAATATTCGCTAAATCGCGATTATCCGGAAACTAACTTATTTGGCTAAAAACTTAACTTATTTCAATTTATTTGAAAGCCTTGAAATATCAACCTATCTTCTAAGTGAATTATTTCAACGTGCAAAATTTATTTATTATTATTTTTTAAGTCTATTTAGAGACGATCGATTTAGTTTAAACCATTAAAACATTACGACATCTTGCGGGGAATTTGAACTTTTTTAACCTTAAAATTAATGATAGATATTTAACAGATAAATAAAGGTTCGGTAAAGTAAAGAGGGAAAGAGAGAGAGAGAGGGAGAGTTGGGTCCAAATCCGGTTTCTGTCCGCCTAGACCGATATTTGGACCCTTTTTTGGGGGCATTTGGCTCATTTCCATTTGTACCTATCCTAAACTAATCATACAATAATTAATAAATAAATATAAAATGACAAGGGCTTAAGCCCCAAAATAATAAAAATTCAATGTTTCGGAAAGTAAATGAGGCCTTTTAGCCCAACTTCTTCAAATCTCCAACTCATCCCACTCGGAATTTCCAAATTTGGATTTGTATGTCGATTTTGTAGGCTTGACTAGATGAAATAAACTTGAGCCTTAATGGCTCTCCCAAAATGCGAGAAAAATAAGAGTTTGGGGTGAACTCCCAACAAATTTCACATGCAAACAAAGGAGAAATAAGGAGTTAATACATTATTCAAATTGATGACAAGACTAAACTTGATTTAAGAAACATGGTGTAATTAAAGAATTTCATGCAAAGTCATGTTAAGCATAAAGAGATTGGGAGGAGTAATTAAAGAATACATTGGTCATTTGGAACTGACAAAATTATGGCAACATAGGCATATGATCAACAAATAAACAAAATAAAAATATAACAAAAAAAAATATAGATTCGAGATAAATAATTCGACCTTTTCCAATATACACATTGTTTATGGTTGGTTGCAGTGGCGGACCTAGGATTTTCGTTGAGGAGGTTCGGAAAATAAAAGTATAAACATCTAACTAAAAAAAAAAAAAAAAACTGAAACCAAAAATATAAAAATAAAATGCCAATGCGAGGATTCGAACCCTGGATGTCACACATAACTTTGAGCTCAACTACCGCTGGGCTATTTCATCCATTTGTAATTAAGGGTGTTTAAAATATATATATCAATACAAATCCAAAAAATTCACCTTAGATATACAGTGTATTTTTTTATCGAGGGTGTTTGGGTGAACACCTTCGACATAACGTGGGTCCGCCCCTGGTTGGTTGAGCAGGGAGACACTAAGAACATGTTTTACTATTAACCCATGAATAGACATATTCAACATGAGTTTATATCAAACAAGGATGTTTCCAGACATGTTCCTTGAATGAAGAATGCCATATGGTCAACTTCAAACATTTAATGTAATCACGGTGAATTTTCTATGTCAAAAACAACATTGGCCTTACTGCCAAACAAACATTTTACACCAAAATTTATAGAAAATAAGTCAAGACATATAATTTAGCAAGAAACCTATTACGTTGCTCATGCAGACAAATATCCCATATTGAAAAAAATTTGTAATCTAAATAGAATAAATGAGACTATACCGATTTTAACTAGCAAAAGACATACTGAAAAAATTATTTCTAGACCTACGAAGCACTTGAACAATTGAAATTACTTAAATAACTCAAATCAAAACTGCAATATTTTAGCTAAAGACAGCAAATAGGCATTGGATATTTCTAATCAATCATCAAGCGGGTCAAGAATACTTCAACTCGATTTGTGACACAACAAACTTAAAATGAACAATTTATAAAGTAAGGTAACACATTCTACACAAAACACTATTATTAGAATCAAAACTCTTAAGTCTAGCGTGCTATTTCAAAAGGGATAAGCGTGTGAAAAAATTTTGGTCAACATGACAAGCTTAAGTAGAGAGAAAAAAAATGCAGTGCATATTTTTTGTGAAGGAAAATTTTCAGCAAAGAAACTTAATCTAACAGGTATAGCTATAACATGAAAGACATCCACGAAAATCGAAACGATGCAACCAAACGTCTAGGCTAAACTGGGGCACTAACATAAATCATGGACGCCATGAAGACTGCCAGGTAACTTAAAACACTTTAAACATTTAATCATGAGCAACCTTTATATCCTCCCTAAATCTTACTACCAACACATTAGACATAATGTATTAAATAAATAGCACATGAACAAAGTATTCTAAATGAGTAGGAAATCTTTTTACAGAAGATGTAACAATCTAAACTATATGCCTGGATATAAAACAGTTTAAACCCAATATACACAAAATAAACAAATTAAATGCGGTCATAGATATACACTATCTCTAGATTATGTCAGGATCACACGATCCGAAAATGAAATTACCACAGGAAGACATAAGGTATTTCAGCAAACAAAACTATGAAACAAAGCGAGAAACGATTGGAACTAAGATTCCACGGAAGATAAAACACAAAGGAGTTGCTGAAGAAGTTGAACATGGTGGATGCTAAACCTATAGACACACCTATGGTGACTAACTCCAAAATGGGAGTAGATGAAGCTGATTCTCCAGTGAATCAAACCATATATAGAGGGATTATTGGCTCCTTGTTGTACTTAACTGCTAGCAGACCTGACATTGTCTTCAGCGTTTGCTAGATTCCAAACATATCCCAGGGATTCACATCTGAAGGCTGCCAAATGGATACTAAGGTATTTAAAGAAAACAGGGGATCTGGTCCTGTTCTACCCAGCAGGTGATTCTTTTGACCTGGTAGGTTTTGCAGATGCTGGTTTTGAAGGTTATCAAGTCGACAGAAAGAGTACCTCTGGTATGGCTCACTTTTTTGGATCTTCTCTTATCTCATGGAGAACCAAGAAGCAAAATTTGGTGGCTCTTTCAACAGTTGAAGCTAAATATGTGGCTGCTGCTTCTTGTTGTGCTCAACTTTTGTGGATCAAGCAACAGCTAGAGGATTTTGGAGTTCTGCAAACCATCCCTCTTATATGTGATAACACTAGTGCTGTCAGTATGGGAAAGAATCTAGTTCAACATAAGAGAACAAAGCACATTGATGTGAGACAACACTTTTTGAGAGATAATGTTGAAAAGGGGATATCATCTTGAAGAACTGTAGAACGAGGATCAAATCGTGACATCTTTACCAAAGCTCTTATCAAGGACCATTTTTAGAGCAACAGGCTGAAGTTAGGAATGATGAATGTGAATTGACCAAATCACATCCAAAAGCATTCAATTCTCATGATGGCTATGATTTGCAGGGCAGGTATCCTCATTATTGGTAATATATTGCTTGAGTAAGATCAAATCTTGTACCTATTGCAGGTATACATTCAGGAAAATTATAGAAGCAAAGTATGGTCAGAACCATTTCGGAATCAAATTTCATTTGCAGTAGTGGACCTAGTCCCACTTAAGGTTAGCACTCTCTACATTTATTTTAAACTGACTAAATGTGAACTTTTGAGATTGCCACGTGTCAGCCATCGGTTCTTCTGACCGTTGTCCCATCGCTTGAATCCAAGCGACACGTCCACTCAAGGGACCTGACACACCGTTACTCCTTTTTATACACCTTTTATTTCTCCCTCTTCTATCATCTTCTAAAATCTTCCTCTCCTAAAAGCTCTCTTTCTCAAAACCCTACTCTCTCTCCATTTATTTTTTCTTTCTCTCTTACTGCCTCATTTTTTTTTAAGATGTCTCACTCTCCATCTTCTTCAAGGAAGATTCTTGAGTCTTTGAACGAAATAGACCCTGTGTCTTTCTATACATCCTCATCTACTGTATCTCCATCTAAAATGTCGACCATTTTTCCTGTCAATATCGTCCAATAGAGTCCTCCAAATCCAGTGTCTCATCTTGATCTAAATATCCCAGTATCTCCTTCTCAACCTGGTCCCCAGTCTGATGTTTTGTCTGATCATTTATTTGAGGGCGATTTGCCAGAAAGCAAAAACTCTGAATCTAACATTTTGGCATTGATGAAGGAAGAAGCCTTACATGAAGGATATGGTCATTTTGTGGAAGATGAGATGGAAGGAACTCAACCAGTGTTTGATAACACTCCAGATTTTGGTAGGTATCCTTCATCTGAGTCTGTTGATACAGATGAAGACGATCATCCTATTCAATGGTTACTGCAAAAGAGAGAGGTCCCTATGTCTGAAAAAGGGAAAGAAAAGGTTTTTGAGGAGGAATTTAAAAGAAGACCTTTTACTAGGTCTGACTCTAGGAAATTGATGGGTGATGCAATGAAGGCAAATGCAGTTTCCACTACTGACAACAGAAAGAAAAGGACCTTTAAAGTTTCTAGATTGCAGATGCCTGATGATGATGTGGTGGAAGTTTCTGGTGAAGAATCTGAATAGGAAAGGGTGAGATAAATATCAGAAGAGAAGAAAGGAAGTCAAAAGAAAAGGGTCCATAAAGAAAAGAACAAAACGACTTCTAAAAATTCTATTGGCAAAAAATTATATAGTGAAAAAGGCAAAGCTAAGGCTCCATCAAAGAAAAGGGAGTCATCGAAAAGGAAAAGAGAAACCCCTGTGGTTGAACCAGAAATCCCTGACCAGGGATCTGGTCCCAAAGTGATTCTGCACGATGAAGGTACCAGCAAGTAGACAATCATTGACAATTTGCGTGTACAGTGTTCTGGGAGGCAGGTTATTCGATATGGACATTATTCAGAAGCCTGGGATGGACTCACTATATGACATCGTACTTACCTAGTCCTGGTTACACTTATTTGATACAAAGTTTCCGGTTCTTCATGAGGAAGAGGTGCGTGAATTTTATTACAGTATTGAGTTTTGTGGAGATGGTAGTATCAACACCAGAGTGGGGGATATAGGAGTGTATCTGAATGAAGAGATCCTATGGAAAATTTTGTCTTGAGGGGATCAGGTTCGTTGTTGGAAGGACTTTCTCTGTGGAATTTGTAAAGAAATGTTCCAAAATTCCCACAACTCGATGTGTTGAGCTTCTCAAGAAACTCATGAAGGGCGAGTATTAGTTGGTGTTTGAATTTGTCAACAAAGTTCTTCTCCCTCGAACAGAGAAGAGAATTTCTGCGACCTCAACTAACTTATTCATCATGGAATCCTTGTGTAAGTTCGAACCATTGAATCTCTCTGCACTTATGTTTGAGCATATGTACAAGACAGTGATTGAACGAAAAGGCAAGCATGGAATGGGATATGGGTATTTTCTGACCAAAGTGTTTCATTATCTGAACATCCCACTCGAGGCAGGGAAAGTAGGGACTGTTAAGCAATCATTCACTCAGAATACTCTAGTGGAATGCGAGTGCATCGAAGGGAAGGGAAACCCAATGAGCAAGGTATCTCAGTTGATAGCTGAGCAGGACCAACTAAAACATGCATTTGAGGAAATGAATGTGAAAGTGAGCAGCAAAGATGTTGAATGCTATACTCAAAGTTGAGTTTCTCAAGGCACAAACAGAGGGACCTGGTACCTCTAACGCTCAAGAACTGCACATGCAGAATGAGGAACTGAGGGCCAATATTGTTGCGTTGCAATAAAAGGCCATCAAGGACAATGATGAAGCCAATGCTCGACTTAACCTCATCATTAATTCCCTTTCCTATCAGCCTCCTACCTCATAGTCCCTCCTATGCTTGTTCATATGATTTTTTGTGTGGCAAATGCCAGGGTTCTCTTATTTAGTTTAATCTTAATGTATTGAATGTTCATTTTGTGCAATGAAAAAGATTCATGTTTCGTTCTGTCTAATGTTTTTTTTTTGTTGTTGCCCTAAGGCTATGATCTTGCCTAACTATATTACCTGTTTTTTTGGTTCACTGCACTTCCTTTTTATGATGCCAAAAGGGGGAATAATGGGTGCTTAGGGTGACAAGGGTGAATTAGATGAAAAGGGGAACTGAAGCTGTTAGATAGGGGGAACTGAGGACAGGGGGAATTAGATGAAAGGGGGAACTGAAGCTGTTATGATCATGTGAAGACTAGTGAAAACGGTTGAAAATCTTGTGTGACAAGACGTGGTTTTACTCCCTTGAGCAAGGAGGTTTCCACGTAAACTGCTTGTGTTGTTCTTCTGCCTTTCCTTGCAGTTTGTTCCTACTTCGAGTATGTCAAGGGACCTGGTCCATTAACTGTTAGTGGAAGCACGTATTCTAACAATTTGTAATAGAATTATTGATCAAATCCAGTTGATCATGTTCTAGTATCCCCCAAGCAGTAATGTCATGGTAAATCATTATGAACTAATCCTGAAAAATTATCATTGATACTTCATCTCTTCCTTGTTTAGCTTATAATGCATCTTTTTTTACACTGACGGTCTTGTTCTCTTACATTGTCTAATGGTGCTTTTCTCTCACAAGACAAAAAGTCTCTTCAAGAATATTCGCTTTATTTTGATTCTTAAAAGCTTAGTTTTAAAACCACATAAGTTGTTGAGTATTCTTTTACATCTGCACCGGTGAATTCCAAACAATTTCTTTATATGACATCATCTCAAACTTCAACATTGATTTCTCATGTGAAATCTTGTTGAAGTTTTTGTTGTCTCTTATTTCTGCCATGTAACCATAAAACTTATGTTTCCCAGGTTAAAATTTAATGACATTACACTCCGACATAACTCTATCTCTTTCTTTCTTACAAAACTACTCAATGAAAAGTAGTTTTGTAACAGAAGAACTGAAATCAATACAATGATACCACGATGGCATCATACTCATTTTTAATGTTAAAAATCTTTGAAAGTAACAGAAGAACTGAAATTTTCATGCAACTCCGGATAGACCATCCAATACACTAGTCATTATCATCTTTCTAAAGAGTCGTGTTCATAATAATCACCATTGGAGGTCATACTATTTCCTTATCTTTCAGTTTGATGTATATCATTTTCTATACGCCTCAGCATGAGGTATATTAGATGTTCGAAAGATAGTATAGCATCAAATTCTAAGAAGAGAAAGTAGTGCAGTCCCCAATGGTGATTATCATGAACTCGACGCTTAATAAATATGATAATGACAAGTGGTATGGATACTAAATAAGGAGTTGCATGACTATTTCAGCTATTATGTTTCTTTCAAGGATGTTTGACATTCATATGGTCCACCACACCATCTTGGCATTATTGTATTGGTTATTGAGGTTACTATTATGGATGTATGGAGGTTTTTCTTCTCCGTGAGTAATTTTCTAATAAATGAACTGATAAAGTTGTGTGGAACACAATCACATTCACTTTTATTCTTGTGAAATGTAAACTTTGTTGTTACATTTTATAAAGAAGAGATATGCACCACCTAACCAAGCATTAGCATGATAAATAAAGGTTGAAGTTCTAGATAAGCTCATTTAAAGAAACTCCTTGGGATTTAGCAATGCAGATCTTAGAAGATAATCAACTGCTCATGTGATTCAAGAACAAGACACTAAGAATAGAAAGAAAGCTAATACTCTGGAAGAGACTATTTGTAAAGAGAGTGGAATAATGGAAAGAAAAATATCGTAAGGTTGAAACAAATATTCACTATGATAAGAACAAGAAAGAAATGGAGTATCAAGAGCATTTTTTCAAGGATCAGCTCAAAGTGATTTATGTAATAAAAGTGTTGAAAAGGAAAAAAAAAGGAGCAATACTAGGTGATCAAATAATATTTTTGAAATGCTTCCTCAATTGTTGAAGATCATCAAGTAAAGGTAGAGAAATATGTAAAATTTATCAAACTTCAAGAAAAGGAAATGGAAGAGTTTTTGAATTAGAGGAAGACTATGATCATATGAGCTCTTATAAATTCATTCTCTGATAAGAGCTTATTGCTTCTTGATGTTTTGATGATCTCCTTACAAGTGCAGGTACTCGGTCCTCTGTAGAGTATAATGAAGGAACTCGTCCAGCGTTAAAGTGCTGGATAGCTGTAAAGGTTATCCGCGTTAGAAAGTTGGTGAAGCGGCAAAGTACTTCACCAATCAGAAGCAACGAGGTTGTTTGTTTGATGGTTAATAACTCTTCATGGTATAAATCAAACAAACATCAACTCATTTACTCATTCATTTAAAAGAGAGAATCTTCAAGCTCCAAATATAGCAAGGGGACTAATAGAAGTGCGTTTATTGCTTTTTGTACTTGCTGCGTTTGTTTGCTTGTAAATGTTCTTATATTGTAGGATTCATTTCAACTGTGTTAGAAAGGTTTCAAACTTGAGTGGATCATTGTAAGGGCTAGGTTAATGGTAACTTAGGCCTTTACTTTAAGTCTATATTAATCATGTAGGATTAGTATAGAGAGCAGTGTTGTATTTTTTCATACTCAGCTAAGTGATAGGAAGTATTACTTAGTGTGGAGATTAGTAGATTAATTTCTTATTTGTAACTGACTTTTACTCTTTCTTGTTGATGATTAGTAGAAGTGGTTTTGAAAAATCCTATTGAGAATGGGTCGTGGTTTTCCTCCCTTGAGCAAGGAGGTTTCCACGTAAAGTTGATTGTAAATATTTACTTCCTGCATTTGTTCCTTACTTGTTGTTATTAATGTCTTGAGCACCTGGTCTCATCAAAAGTGGACGGACATATTCCAACAAGTGGTATCAGAGCTTCACTTTTCAGATTGGTTAACACAAAGAAAAGGAAAATCCTGAAGGATTAGCTGCTCCACCGAATCTGGAGGTAGGACAATCATCTACCAGACCACCCCGCTTCAATGGCAGTATTATGGATGGTGGAAAAATCTAATGCATGACTACATCAATAAGGAAGAATCTGAGCTATGGAATGCCATTCTCGATGGACCCTACATTCCCTTGAAGGAAGTAATAGATGGAGATCTTACCACCTCTGTGGTCGAGACCAGAAAAGAATATAGTGAGGCTGATAGGAAAAAGATCGAAAAGAACTACAAGGCAAAAAATATTCTAGTATGTGGTATTGGTGTTGATGAGTATAATAGAATCTCTGTGTGTGAATCTGCAAAGGATATTTGGGACTGTCTTCAAACTGCATACGAAGGAACTAAACAGGTGAAAAAGTCAAAGGTTGACATTCTCACCACTCAATATGAGAACTTTGTGACGAAGGAGGGTGAAACCATCTTTGAGATGAACCCTCATTTTATTGTTATCACTAATGAGCTCGGAGACTTGGGAGAACCCATTCCAGTGTGTATAAAGTTCGCAAAATTCTTAAGGTGCTTCCAAAAACCTCGAAAAGCAAGGTGGATGCAATCATAGAGGCTAAGGATCTGATGATACTTCCTATGGATGAGTGGATAGGAAATTTGTAGACATATGAATTAAACAGGAAACAGGAAACCTCAGCGAAGGAAGAAAAGAAGGAGAAGTCTATTGCACTGAAATCATCTCACAGTGAGATTGATGAGGAGGAGGCTGAGATAGCATATGTGATGCGGATCTCTGGCATCGACGTCTGGGTCATGTAAGTCCCTTCTTGTAGAACAAACTTGTTGCAGGGAACCTAGTATACGGATTGCCTAAGCTGAAGTTCACAAATGATAAAGTCTGTAATGCGTGTGTGAAGGGCAAACAAACTAAATCATAATTTAAAACAAATAAGAAAGTCAACTCAATCAGACCTGTAGAACTCCTTCATATGGACTTGTATGAACCGGTCAGAATCCAGAGCGGGGGAGGTAAGAAACTCATTCTTGTTATTGTTGATGAATTCTCCAAGTATTCATGGAACATGTTCTTGAGAATGAAAGATGAGACAGGTGGACAACTTATCATCTTTGCCAAAGTTATCCAATTAAAGCTAAATTGCAAAATTGGGAGCATCAGATCTGATTATGGCACAGAGTTTGAAAACTCTCATATTGAAGAGTTCTGCACAGAAAATGGGATCACTCACAACTTCTCAGCACCAAGGACTCCTCAGCGAAATGGAGTGGTTGAAAGAAAAAACAGGAGCTTGGTGGAGATTGCTAAAACTATGCTAATTGATTCAGGACTTGCTATGAACTTTTGGGCGGAGGCAGTGAACACAGGATACTATGTGACAAATAGATGTCTCGTCAAATCATTCATTAATAAAATGCCCTATGAATTGTTATATGATAAAAGACCTTCAATTGCACATCTTAGTCCGTTCAGATGCAAATGCTTTGTGTTGAACAATGGGAAAGAAGACCTAGGGAATTTTGATGCCAAAAGTGATGAAGGTGTTTTCGTTGGATACTCTTTTACAAGCAAGGCATACAGAGTGTTCAACAATAGAATCCTCTGTGTGGAAGAAAGTGTGCATCTTAAGTTCGATGAGTCTGAAATAAGGGGTGAAAACATCGAAGATCATGAGTTTGAGGAGCTGATAAAAGATAAAGAAAAGGTTTAGGGAAATGAAGAAAATAAAGTAGAAATCTCCGAAGGACCTGGTCCCCCATATGGTTTATGTCGATTAATGTCTATTCTCATCATATGGGATGTACACTCTAGTTATTGGATAGGTTCTACAACGTGTGAGTAGTGGAATGGGACGCTATCTACACATTGCATGAGTAGGCTTTGAAGATGCTAGGTGAGTTCCCTAGGTCCTCCAAGACCATTATGTGAAGTCCTCTAATTGTTTGATTGTCTCTTAAATGGCTTAATGAATATTGTTGACGTAGTAAAAGTATGATGAATAGAAAGGTTCTTGTCTAGGGTAGCTTTGAGGATTGCTTATGTAGGCTTGAAGAGGGTGTATGGGTGGTCTCTTTATGTCTTACTTAGGTGAGTCTTAGAGTAACTTTAGGTGAAAGTCTAAATGATGAAAAGGGAATAATCGACTTTGGGAAGTCTTGAAAATCACTTAGGTATGTGTGAAGGGGTTGTATGAGCGGCCTTTTCATATCTTACTTAGGTAGGTCTTAGGATAACCCTTGGTAGGAGGTTTAAATTCTTAAGTGTATTCTAAATGGTTATAGTTGTCTCTTATGAACTACTTGAATATGTCCTATATGTGTATTGACTTGAAGATAGTTCTTATACTTGTTTTATGAGGTTTCTATCAAAAGAGCATGAAAAGTATGTTTTAAAGTAAATGTCTGTTTTAGCATGGTCTTCTTGCAGGTTCACCATATTTAGTGCATTCAATGTGCTAATTCCATATGTTGTTCTATTTCTACAAGTGTAGGTGGCAAGTGAGGATTCTCTTAGAAGTAAAGCTTGGGAATAGCATTCTCTCAAGATTGGTATGTCCTCATATGTTCGAGGACATGGCATATGTTTAGATTCCTTTTCTAAAAGACTGTGTAATAGACTATAGTTTTCTTTTCAATTGATGTAAGGGTTGTGACCCTAAGATTTATACGTGTCTAAGATGGCTATGACGAGACTTAGTTTTTTCTTATATTCTATAAAAGAGTTTGATTATTGTTGTGATGAAAACTTTTAATTCCGCACTACTTTTCATATATATATATATATATATATATATATATATATATATATATATGCGATGAATGATGTATAAGGGCTTGCATAAGACCTCCGAGAGGTCGAATACGCCATGTAACTTCTAGGGTATACCCATGGGTCGTTACACGCTAGATCGTTTTGAGAACTAGGACTATTTTGACTCTTTTCAGAAAATTTAAAGAGGTATTTTAAACTTGTCGGTAACTACGAGTATTTAGTTGATGAATATTTATTAAATAATTAATATCGTCGAATAGTTAGTGGGTCAATTCCATAATTCATTAGTACCCTTTTTAATTTGGCCCATGAAATCAAAATAAATTAGAGGTGTTAAAGTTATTATATCAAAATTTGAAGAAAACAGGAAAAGGGATAATTGCTTCTTAGCATCCGTAAGGAAACGCTGTTCAAGTAAATGTATATCATCTCTGTCAAGATTAGAATTTCCATTGAATACATTAAAAATCTAATCTAGGGTGACTAAAGTTATTATCGTTATTATATCTTTTAAGTGAGATTCCTGTAGTATTTGTCCAATAAGGTTTTAAGTTTGGTTGCAATTTTCTTTCTGATAGTAGTATTAACCTATGGTGGGGGATAAGATTTGTAATCCAATCATTGGCAGTCATTCTAGTGGTTGGAATCAAATTCTTTTAGAAATTAGCTAATATACATAATGAAATGCAAAGGTCATGTTCACAGTGCACTTTTTTTCTAAATTAGGGAGTTTGTTGATCTTCTAATTTACTTAATTATTCGATTAAGATTCAAGTTTAATATATTAAGATAGGCAATTAAATATTAATTTTATCACATTATATAAATATTATTGGATATAAGATATTTTGGTATTTTGAGGCTTAACCCGAGGCTTGAAGTTGAACAAATATGATTCTTGAAATATAAATTTTAGGAGCTTGATTAGAGATATGAGTGAGTTTTTGTGTCTAGGATAGACATATAAAAATATGGATGCCTATGAACTCGCTTACTTAGGAATATTGAATAATTGGTAGATTGGGAACGTTCCAAAATTTTGCGAAAAGGGAAGGAAAAATTATGAGGATTCGTGGCACGGGTTCGGCATTTAAGGTATATTAAGACTTTCAGACTTCTTGAAGGACGTTTTTCTGAATTAAAAATCAAAATCGGAATAGACAATGGGTAAAGGCGAAAGATGGGGGTATCGTACCAATGGTGTGACGGGTATTGGTATGAGTACCGGTGATATAAAGGGAAAGTTTATTACTATAGAATGCGGGTTGAAACTCGAGAATGCCAAAGCATATGGGCATTAGCTGATTTATTATTGACTTGAATTCTTTGTGTGATTGTGTTTTTCTTTATTGCACCCGTATAGTTGTGATAATTGAGGTGGTTATGTATTATGGTGATATTGATTGATTGAGATGCATCATCATCCCCTTTATTGAAATTATATTGTGTACATGCATTGACATGTGATTGAGTATAAGTTAGGCATGTGGAGATCGTCCGTACTGGGGATGGTGAGATGTTAAGATTATAATTTGGACACGTGGAGACCGTCCGTGCGAAAATTATTTGATTTTATGATAGTGTGTTGAGATCGTTCGTATAGACACATGGAGATCATCTGTATCGGTATATGGACCGCGCGAGTAACCCATGGGTCATGAACTCTCGATGTATTTTCGAGGAGTATCATGTATATACGGTTGAGAGAGTACTGAGTATTCTGAGACATATCATTTCATGGTATCATATTGCATTATATTTCATGACAGCCTTCATTTTTTATGATTATGTGTTTTATTAGTGCTTATGAAGTGTTTGATATTTGATTATCTCTATTTGATGAAACTTGACTGGCAAATATACTATAGACTTGTATAATTAAAAAATTATATTTTTCTTATATAAACTCCCGTCACTACTTATTCGTTGTCGGTCAATGAGATATAATGGGTACACGTGTTTTCGTACTCATACTACACTTGTTGCACTCTTTGTGGTGCAGATTCAGTTTTTGAGTATGAGCACATCTCGTGGAGCATTTTGAGTCTGAGCTTGGAGTGTCTTGGAGTTGTGTGAGCTGTTTGATTGTTCCGTGGCCCACACCTCCCTTTATCTTTTACTTATTATGTTATTTTAGTATTCAGACAAGATATATCTTATGTTGGATTTGTCATTTTAGTTTTAGACTTGTATCATATTTTAGAAGCTCTTGTACTTATGACACCAATTCTTGGGTGGTATTTTTAGTTTTTCGCATTTCGTAATTATAAGGAACTCAGTGTTTGAGATCTTCAGTTAATGTTTACCTTTTACTCATTAGTTAGTTAAAATTAGTAAAATATGTTGGGTTGGCTTATCTATTGATTGGAAACATAGGTGTCATCACGACTTGTGAATTTACATCATGACAATTAACTTTCTTGAGAAATTTATAGGAAGAGTGATGAGCGTTCAAAGGCCAAAAATAATTATTAGAAGAATTATCTACTTATGGAATCCATATTAAATTAGATAAGAGTAAAGGAAGAATTATTTGTAGAAAAAAACAATTTATTTATGGAATTCATAAAATTAGAAGGAGAATAATGAAAATTATGAATTGAAAGGAGCCAAAATTAGTGCTCACATTATTTATTTCAACCTTTTTATTCTATTAATTTATTTTTGGGAAAAATGACAAATATACCCCTAAATTATTATAAATGGTACAACAATACCCTTCGTTTTATTTTTGGGTTGT
The DNA here is from genome assembly GCA_016801875.1 of Solanum sitiens. NCBI lineage: Eukaryota > Viridiplantae > Streptophyta > Magnoliopsida > Solanales > Solanaceae > Solanum > Solanum sitiens. The sequence continues at coordinate 133,047 of JABWTJ010001055.1, forward strand.
GCATACCCTTACCGTTAAATATTTTAAAATGTATATACCCTTAGAACAAACATAGGAAACGTGTCATGATCTTAATGGTCTATCAAAATTTAATTTAGTTCTTACCCATAATAAAAAAGAAAAAAGAAAAAACCCCATCTTTCACAATTTTAACCCATCCATAACCCAAATTGTAACCAAAAGCACCCAAAATCAAAAGAGAAGCTACAACAAGACAATCAAACTCTCAAATTCCTCTTTTCTTAACTTCGACAACAAAAATTAATTCAAACATTTAAGGATTGTTTGGTTACTGGTTAGAGTTATGCAGGTATTAACTATGCAGGATTTATTTAAGCAGGTATTAGTTATACAGGTATTAGCTATGCAGAGTTTAGTTATGCAGGTATTAGTTATGCAGGGCTTAAAGATTACAATACATGAATTATTAACTATTGAATATTAAACTTGTAGTAAATTATTTATATATATCATTTACAAAATAATAATACATGCTAATAAAAATGTGAAATATATTGAATAATATATAATGCTAATATTTTATTAGCACATGTACTGTTAAAAAGTTATACAATCAATTTTTAATATTAAAAAAATATTTATATTTGCATAAATCAATCAAAACGGTAAGTATATAAAAAGAAATGAAATTAATCTATATATAATAAGAAATAAAAACAACACATGTTGATAAGAAACAATAAAGTTTCCGATTAAAAAAAATGAAAAAAAAATAAAAATGATCTAAATATATATATATATATATATATATATATATATATATATAAAAAAACTTATATATAGGAAAACAATAAAGTTTCCAATTAAAAACAATAAAATAAATTACTAGGGTAAATATATAAGTTATCACTTTCATACATGTATAACTAATATCCACATAATTTATTCCATCTTCTATCCTGCATACAAAAATACAACCAAACATGGTATAAGTTATGTTGATTTTTCTACTTAAACAAAAAAAAATTTACCAAATATAGTACAACTTAATACATTATTTTATACATATATAAAATGTAAGTTATATCGTAACCAAACGGCCCTTAGATTTGAACAACAATTTCAAACGAAGAAGAAGATTTTTTTTTCCAGAAAATCCTTTTGGGCAATCTCTTATTCTTCATCTTCTTCAACCAAAAACCTTTGTAGAATATTTCAAATCCATTAGAAAGCCACTTTTAACATTCCACAACTTTTGGTATTTTCCTAACTTTTATTGCATATCTAGTTTTTCATGCTTCTAGGAACACATAACAAGCATCAACAGAAACTAGAGAATGAAGCAGCCCACAACTTGTTTATGCTGACAAGGTGCACGGTAGCTATGCTCACATCGAACAAAAAGTGTAAAATCAAATGGTGTTATGTGTGGGGCTAGAATGACTAGAAGAAAAGGAATTAATTTGTGGATGTTTAGTTGGGTTAGATTGGGGAAGAAGAAGAGACCTTTTAACTGGGTTATTGATGGGTTGAAATTATGAAAAATGGGTGGGTTTTTTTTAATTCTGGATAAAAACTATATTAAACTAGTAAGCTTAGCCACGTTACGTGCGGTGTATAAAAATTTTTATTTTTTTTTAATTTTTAAATTCAAATAGATTAGCTAATAAATTTTATTATTTAGATTTGTAATTTCAACTCAATTCATGAATTGATTTTATCAAAAATAAATATCCTTAAATTAGCAGTACGGTCTAATACCTATATTTTTTTCTGGTTGAATAGTACCTATTCTTTTATATTAGTTATAATATATAATTAAGAATTTATGACTTTATTATCCATTTGAATGAGTTCTCAAAATTAAATATGGTCAACTTTGATATTTTGTAAGAAAAATTAAAATGAGGTTTTTAGTCGTTTAAAAAAAATTTAAATATCAAAAGAATTAAAATAGTAACAAATACAAAAACAGTCTTAGAAATATGAAAAATTATTTGTAATAGATAAGCTACCTATAATTTGAAGACTTAAAAAAGTACTTCAATATTTGTATATTAAATTTAAAGTTTTCTCTCTATATGTTGATTCTTTGGGAGAAAATGGGTGATACATGAATTTAGTTCGATAAAATGATTTTTAGTGATATAGAATTAACATAAAATGAATATATTGTTGTTAAAAACATAATAAAATTAGTAATAAATGAATAATTATAAATGAATAATAAAAGGTTTTATGTTAAGATTAAAAAAATCTTATAATATCTAATAAAAACTTATAATTAAACTCTTGATTTTTTTCTAAATAAGATAAATATAAAAAAATTGTTCACAAATAATATGAATATTAATAATTATTAACGATAAATAATATTTTTATATAATTAAAGTGTAAGAGAAAAGTTAAAGTAAATTTTTAGAATCATAATAATGGAGGATGAATGGTTAAGTAATAAGTATATTTGAAATAATTATCTCTATTAATTTTTTCCTTGATAAATTCTCTTCTATAATTCTACGTTTTTTTAAAATTTATTTCAACGCTATTCTTTTAGTCTCCCTTTTTTCTTATTTTATTTTTCATTTTTTAGTCTTTGCTTATTTAATTTCATTAAGAAAACACTAACAATTAGCATCGTAATTAAGAGAATCAATTTTGCTCGTCTTTAGTATTTTTACTAATTTATATTTTTTTTAAAACTGTAACAATTAGCATCGTATCTTAACATAATCAAGTTAGCTTGTCTTTAGCTTTTTATTAATTTATGAAAAATGTTTAAAATGAATTCTCTTAATTAATTATTATTATATTTTTCATGATTCATATTTTATTGAAAATTTAAAAATAACTTCATAATAATTTTGATTATCTCCCGCTGCTAAGCGTATCTACAAATACATTTGTTTTCAAGAATTGTTTTTGGTCTGACTTTTATTAATGATCTTGCTCTTATAATTTCATGCAAAAAAAAAAAAAAATCAATTATTCTCTTTTATATATCTTATTCTGTATCATTCTTATTAGAAGTAAAAATAATTACATAAAGTAGTCTTTGTCGATAAGTTTTGCATAACAAGATTAAAGTAGAGGACAATATATTAAGCTAAACATAAATATATTTGGTTAGAAATATTCTTTTGATGTGATTTTAAGATGTCACAAATTTAAACATTAAGGGGTCGTTTGGTACAAAGATCAATAATGCAGGATTAGTAATACAGGGATTAGTAATACAGGATTGGTAATGCAAAAATTAGTAATGCGGGGATTATTTTTATCAAGTGTTTGGTTCATTCTTTCTTACCTATTTTTGTGTGTGGTTTAAATGTTTACAAAAAATATTCTTTCCAATTATACCGTAGAGTTATTATGAAATTTTCTATTTCATGTAATTGAGTCAAGGTAGATAATTAACGGAGAATATTATTTTTTATAACATTTTTAACTAGCTAGGAGAATAAAAATTTTATTGTCATGTTCACTATTTCTCACTTAAATTATTTGAGAGTAAATAATTTTCATCTTAATAAATTGGAGTTAATATCTCAAAAGGTCACACAACTATAATGATTTATAGAGACAATTTATTGAAATTTGTTTTGTATCAATACATTTAAAAAAAACTCTTTATCATAAAATAAAAAAAAATAAAAATATAAAATAAATATAGCAAAATAAATTAAACTATTTTTATACTCGAGATGTGTGTGTGTGTGTGTATATATATATGCTCTTGTTTTAGATTACTTGTGTAATGTTTAATGGACTTTCGTTAAGAGGCAATATTTTACTTATGAATTATTCTTAAATTCATACATCAACATTAGCATATTAGTCGGATTATAATATTTTATATTAATAATAAATAGATTAAATAACTCATATTTTATAAACAAAAAATTATATCTAAATAATAAAATTTGTAAGCTAATTTATTTAAATAAATTTATTAGTATAAATATAAAATATAAAATATAAAATATAAAATCAAAAAAAATATATATTAAAAGGATTTGAGGGGGTATTTTGGTCTTTACCTAGAATAATCCCATGATATTAGAGCTAATACCACCAAATAGAAGGTATTAGTTATACACCCTCTAATACCATGTAGGGTGCATAACTAATCCCTAGATTGATAATACATAGACCCAAAATTCCTACCAAACAGAGTATTAAATAATACCACACATAATACTTGGACTATTTCTCCTAATACTCCCTACCAAGTAATTGGGGTTATGAAGGTATAACGTTGGAAATTATAGGTAATTCTAATAAGTATTAATTAAGTATAGAGGTTATGAAAGATGAAGAAGTGTGAGTTTATGATAAAAATTAAATTAAAATAAATATATAAAAATAAGAGAAAAAGTAAAAAAAAAAAAAAGTTACATATTTTTTTAATAAACAAAAATATGTTTAAGTAAAATCCTCCACCATTTTTATGGTTTACTTTTATTATATGACATATTTTCTTTTTACCTCATTTTAGAAATTTTAAATTAATTAAAAGTCTCTAAATATGCTTCTACTAATAAACATTACTTTTAGTAATTACTATTATTTTGAACAATATATACTTTTTCTCTTATTTTATATTTAGGAGAGAAATCTATTAAGAAAAAAATTAATTAAAAACAAATTTAAAAAAGGACATAGAATTAAAAAGTTAATCAAAAGGAATAGAAAAAATTTAAAATTATCAACAACAAAAAAAAGTAATCCGACGGATGTTTTAAAATAAAATTAAAAAATAGTTAATTTTTTGTTGATTAAATTCTGAAAATTGTAAAAGAGCTTTTTGGCCTATAAATAATTTCTATATATAAACAATATAATAAAAAATGCAACGTTAAAATCATTTATTTTTACCATATCATTGTTATGTGAGATATAAAATTGTAAGAGGAATCGATTTATTTGATTCTTAGCTATATAACATGTTTGTATTTAATATTTCGTATTTTATTTACTTTATATTGAGATGTGATATATTACTTTTTTTATTACTAATATTTATTATATATTTTTATAACATTTTTATAGCTAGTGAGGAAGAAAATATTGTTACACAAAATTATAAGATATATTGGTGTTTCTTCAATTAACTAATTAAGTTGATAAGGAACCAATCAACTCTTATTGCATTGGAGGTTTAACTGGAGAACTATAAACAATCCTTACAATAATAACAAAATAAGACATAAAATTATAGTTAACTAATCAAGCAAAAATATTAAAAATATTTAGTTATATATGATTTAAAGAGGAAAGAAGGATCATGTTCTCAACATAACATAATTCAATTTTTAAAAGTTTACAAAGTGAATAAAAAAAATCAGTGTCTTTAGAAACTACAAGAATAAGAAAAAAAATCTCAAAAAAGTACAAAGAGAAGCAAAAGAGAAATGAACAAATTATTTTTTCTATAAAAAATCATGATTCGTATCATCAACAATCCAAACTAATAATATTAAATGTATAATTACAATAGAACAAAAAGTGATAATGATAATTAGACATATTAAATTATTTTACCTCACAAAATCAAACTATGCAAAATATCTAACATTTTTCATTATACATCCTTCTCCTGCAAAAATCAGATCAAAGAAGACAAAAAAATTAACAAATCAAAGAAACAAAAAATGAAGAATAAGCAAAATAAAAATAAAATGACTATCATACATGTCTCAAAGTGGATTTTTATAGGTGTAATATTTAGGAGTTATAATTTTTTATATTAAATAATTTGAAGGTTATGAATATGAAAGGTTAGGAGTTATATATATATTATTAAATTAAAAGGTTGGAGTTCTATATATTATTAAAAGGTTAGGAGGTGTAATGCTCATTAAGTAACTTATTAATAGCAATATATATATACACATAATATCATTGTGTAAATAAAATTTAAAAAGCCCTAAAAAAATTTAAAAAAATAAATATTTTTCTGATCATTGAGGCATGCCACGTATGCGGAATGAAGATCCTCATATATATATATATATATACATACATACCAGTGTACTTAGCCTCACTTCGCGCGGTTATGAAAAGAATTAAAATAAAATTACATATCAATATCAATAATTACTTTAATAAAAAGAATTTTTTGTTAATCACATAATTTTATAGAAGAGAAGCTATGAATAATATTTAGATTAAATATGAAATTTATTAAGAATTCAATGTATGTGAACTTCGAAAAGTTAAATATTAAAAATAAATTTCATAGAGAAAAAGGTAAGGTAATAAGAATTGGGTAATATTAGAACTACTTAAATGTAAACTTGTGATCATTTTTTTCTTTTTTATTTGAGATTTTTTAGTATAATTTATATATATTTATGTAAATATTAAATCTGATCATTTTTTTATGTTTATTTGTAATCTTTTTAATTATATTTTTAGTATAATTTTTCGGCAATGTGTAACTCAGATTGCTATTAATAGTTAGTATTAGCCAACACTATTATAAATCATTATCCACAATTACTATTACTTGTCCTCGTCATCACCCAATCATCACATGTTTTAATTATTTTTATTGTACAATATTAGATTAATTTAATATTTGTATTAATAACTTTTTAATAATTAAATTTTAAATAAAAAAAATTAACAATCTTAATTAGTTAAATTTCATATCTTATTATTATTATTATTATTATTATTATTATTATTATTATTATACTTAGGTTTAGATATCCAATTATTTTTGGGATAACTTATATTGGAAAAAACGTAAAATTTAAAAATAACATAAAAGAGAACAAAAGAGAGAATTAACTACGCAAAAAAGATTCAAGAAAATGACACATACAAAATTCCTATTTCATTTAATTTTGTTTAGCTTAAACAAAAAATATTAAAAAGTATATTTCACATTTTAAATAAATATTACATTTAATATAATAAATTCCTAAGAATAAAAAGTTGCAGTAATTAAGAGGATTAATAATATGACTTTGAATTTTTGTAACATAATAAGAGTAATATTTGTACATTAATAACTAATAAAGAACATTAATTATAGAAAATGAAAATACAAATAAATTAGAGTTATTGAGACAAATATTTTATTATAAGTAAATAGAAAGGAAGGAAACCAACTACATTTTTAAAATTATAAATTAATCGCAATTTTGAAATAACTTTAGAACTCCGAAAAATAACGAATATGAAAATATAAAGATTTATTAATAAACAACTTGAAATCTTCAAAAAAAATGAAAAATTTAAGAATTGCAATTTTACATATTAATAAATAATTTATTTTTAATAAAACCATGCGTATTTTCAAAATTATAAATTAACTTTACATTCTTATGTTCTATTATTTTTGTTAATAAAAATTATTTCACCGGACTATGAAAGTATATGTACGTATTTCTTTAAGTAGCATATCAATATTCAGTTACTCAATTTCTACTTCTATATTTTAAAATATTATACGCCACAAACACAATAAACTAATATTATCAATAAAAAAGTGAGAGATGAATTTATCTGAACAAATAATTATTATTGAAGAGTGTTATCATTATAATATAATTAAATTATCTACGAATCATATAGAGGTCTAAAGAGAATAAATTAGATATTTTTCTTAAAAAAACTCAGGATTTTTATCTTCATGAACACAAACAAATAATATTAAATGTATGATTTCAAAAAAGAAAGAGTGGTAATTATATTAGACATATCGAATTATTTTTCCTTCTAAATCAAATTATGCAAGAATGTCTAACCATTTCCATTATAGATATATCTCCTATAATCGACAAATTTGATTAAATAAGTTAAAAAATTATCACCAAAAGAAGAAAAAGATAAAAAATAAGGAAAAAATTATATTTAAACACATATAATCATTTTTGACAAAACATAAATAATTCAAAAGGAAATAATATAATAGAATCATTACTTCTTAAGCGCCTAATAAAATAAAGAATAATCACTATATAGCTCAAAATCCATTAATCTCCATCTCTGGATATTTTCATTTCATCCTATATACAAGAATCAAGAAAAATAATAAAAAATAAATTATTAGTCCTAAAATGAATCTCAAATTATCAAAATAAAATATTATATCTCATAAAGAATAAGAAAAAATTACATTTAATCATAAATTCTCCTATATAATCATTTTTGACAAAACATAACTAATTCAAAAGGAAACTATATAATAGAATTATTATTTCTTAAGCACTTAAAAAAAAAAATCAATATACATAGCTCAAAATCCATTAATCTTCGTCGCTTAATGTTATCATTTCATCCTATATACAAGAGTCAAGAAAAATAATAACAAATATATTATTAGTCATAAAATAAATCTCAAAGATAACAAAATAAAATAATTTATCTAGAAGAAATAAAAATATACTGACATATTAGTCTTACTTGCTAATTAGAAGTAATATATGAATTAATATTTGAAAAAGATAATACACCTCATAGCTTACAAATATTGTAACATGTCTTCCACTAATTCTCTAACCAAAAATGACTACAAAATAACACACAATTTTAGTGTGATTTTATAGTGTTAATTAATGTAACCTTTCACATTAAATAATTAGAAGTTATGAATATGAAAAGCTTAAGAGGTTATGAATATGAAAAGCTTAAGAGGTTATGAATATGAAATGTTTGAGAGTTATGAATATTATTAATACTACTTTAAGAATAGAATTTATATAATTGAAGAGGTATAAGTTTATAAGAAAAAAATAATTGAAAAAAATAAGAAAAAATGTCAAGTAAAAGAAGAAAAATAAGAAAAAATGAATGGAGGTCATAGAGAGGTGCACATCACCTCCTCTATGATCCTCACATATATATATATATATATATATATATATATATATATATATATATATATATATATATATATATATATATGTATATATATATAGATTTGGCTAAGTCTTTAAGATTATGACATGTGTCCCTCCGTCTATCCTAAGGGTATATATGTCCGGAATATTGACGGTAAGGATATACACCATCCCAAAGTATAACTAAAGGTATTGACATACTATTTATGATAGTTCGGAATTTTTCTGTCATTTGTCCCTTTCTTTTTTAATTACAAGTATTTTTCTGATTTATATTTTATTTATGTGTCTGTAATTAAAGTTTAGATCTTCAACAGACACAACACACGCGCATACACACACATATTTATTTCTAATTTATGTTTTGTTTATGTGTCTATAATTAAGGTTTAAATCTTTAACACACATTTGCTATAAATTTGTGTAGTAATATTCAATGACACACTTAAGTTTTGTTAAATGTCCAAATAATATTTAGTGAATGGACCATTTCATTATTTATGACTATTCAAATAATTAAAAATCTTAAATTTATTCATATTATAATAAAAGGAAAGCAAAGAACTATTATAAACTATTTCTAGTTAGCAATATAAATATATAAATACTACTTAACGGTATAATAATTTTTAAACTATAAATAAGATATTTGTTATTTGTCTTTTTAGTTTTTTGGGTTTTTTTTCCTAATTTTAGAAGACCAAAATTTTTACCCTATAGTTTTATAGTTGAAATGATTACATTTAATTACTTTCATTATCAATGCCATTAATTTCTTTTTCTACCTTTTCTTTATTTCATCATTAATGCCATTTACCTAATTACTCATTTTCCTTTGTTCTTTTTGTCTTCTTTTGTTTATTTATTTAACCACAGGAATTAACTATTATAACTTTATAAGCATTGCATTTTATTTTTTACAAAATTTGATTTGTCATTTTTTTGAAATTTTAGCTAATTTCTTCTTTCAAATATATATATATATATATATATATATTATATATATATATATATATATATATATATATCATAATTTTAAAAAAAATCTTAATTTTTAATTCAAAAATTTATAAAAAATTATATTTACTTTTTCATTAATGATTGACATTAATTTCATTTTTCAAATCTCTTTCTTTTCTTCTCCTTCTTCCATATTCTTCCAATTAAAAATAAATATAATTTTCTTCATTATCGTCATTTATTTCCTTAAAATGCCTCTCTTGTCACTTTCTCCTATTTTTTTTATACTTTAAATGAAATTATCTTAATATACTCAACTATTAAAATTTCTTATATAATTATGAATTTTTAAGAAGGGAGAAAATCATGTAATAATTGAGAACATTAATATTTATCAGTATAACTAGGGAACACAGCCGCTTCGCGTGAGTGTTAAAATATGTGTGTTAGAATTAATTTTCTTTCCGATTAATTATATGTCCACTATATCATATTGTTTGATCTTATCATTATTTTTAAATTTTATTGTAGGGAGAAAGAAAAAGAATATCGCTTAATTTTTTTTAATAGTTGATTTACCTTCAGTTATATTATCCGGCCATCATCTACAAACTTGTGATATGTACTCTTCAATTGGATAGAAAACCTTAAATTAAACGAAATTACTCATTTTAAAAAAGAAAAATTCATCATCCAATCTTAACTCATTTTCAACCTCTAACTATCTAAACTCAAACAAATAAAACTCATGCTCGATCCATCTACGTTTATCTTGCAATGAGTAGTAATTATAGTCATGACCATACTCGAACATAATGCAAGTTCATTATATTGTAGTATTTAAATAAAAGAAAATGGTGAATGTAATGGAGCATATAAGGATGTTTTTATTCTTCATTAAAATGAAATATGAAAGGATGTGTTACTTCATTAATGTGGAATATTAAAAGGTTAACAAAATATTGACAAACTCTCAACTACATATACATTAGGCTAATTTATTAGATTAGAAGTAATACCAAAATACGTTACTATTATTTCTTAAAATTGAGGATTCATTATAGAAAAGGTAAAATAAAGTCTTTCATTTGGTAAGTTGTGACTACTTATTAACAAATCACACAAATGTGAATATTCATTTTTCTGTACACCTTTTCATTACTTTTTTATTGCAATAAAAAAAATTAAAATGAAGAAACAATCAAATAAAAAAGAAAAGAAAAAAGATAATATAAGATTGATAATTAATATTATATCAATTTTTTTAGAAAGAAATCAACTTAACAAAACAAAGAAACTTTCTATAGTTCTTTCAAAATCCTAATATTTTTATAGAATTAATATGAAATTATTTTTTTCTGTTGGATAGCTTTTATTATTAATTTAATTAATTTTACTTTGAAATATAAAAATAAGATAAAATAAATAAGTAATGAAAAATATATGGTAATTTAAAGATATGAGCTATAACTCACTTTTTTTTCTTTTTAAACATCTCTTTTTCGTATTTATTTGTTGGTATGAATTGTGACAAACGTTTGATAAATTTATCACAATTGATATTTTTCTTTTCAATTTCCATCCCTCCATATTCTAAAATTAATCATAATTTTTAATTTTTTCTTTCTTCTCTTTTTATTTATGTGAAATGTGTTCATTATTAAATTCAATAGTCAAAGATATAATTAGAGTATTTTTTAATTATAAAATTAAAAAATGTCAAAAAAAATAAAAAGATAAATATGAATGGTAGCCATAGACAGGTGCCACATAACTAATTCTATATCTAGCTTTATTTTTTATATGTATAAGATGATATAATGTGTATCTAAATTTTGTAGGAAATATTTTTCTTATCAAATTTGAAAAGTGCTTTTACCTTTAATTATGATTATAATATTTACCTTTAAAATTTAAATAAGACATATAATTATTATCTAAATGTATACTTAATGAAATAAAGACAAATGATAATAGATTGGAAAGCCAAATCTCATTCAACATATTTACTCGATAATCAATATTTTTAGAAAAGAAACATCAAAAGTTGTAATATTAAATAGACAAATAAAATAAAAACATAAGAAAAAGGGAAGAGATGGGACATATTAAGGAGGTCACAATTAATTTTGTATGTTAATGTCTACTCAAGGTTGTAAAGGTAATTGAGATGTTTGGATACCATTTTTAAAAATGATGGACATTACAATATCAACAATTTAGTAATCAACTATCATTGCAATACCAAAATATTATATTTTTGTAAAGGAGAAAAACAATCTACGCAATGAATTAACATATGTTTCACAATAAAACTAAAATGTTATATTCACACGGTGGCAAAATCTTATAAACAAACATGAAAAAATGAGGTGTACTGAAAGAGACTGATTGTCTCGTCGAATCTTGAGTAAAAAATAACTCCTTGGTAGGAAGTGCTCCCTCCCGATGGAGCCTTGCTCGTTGTGAATTCATATATAATCAGACTCCAATGTGGACACCAAATACAATATAGAAAACCAAAAAATATATAAATTATAAGAACAATATGTAACTTTGCATGACAACCAAAGTTGACGTTGTTCTCACCTTCACAATATTCCATTATAATTGATATAATTTCCATAGGAAGATCTTGTCAAATTATTTTGAACATCCTGCCAAATTAGACGATATAAATTTAGACATCTTTTTCATTAACTATTAAAATAGTATTAGCAAATTATCAAATAAAATCCAAAAAAACTTATAAAGAGAATGAAAGATTAATGAAAAATTACAATATAAAGTTAGACATCTTTTCTATTAACTATTAAAATAGTATTAGCAAATCATCAAATCAAATCCAAAGAAAATAATAAAAGGAATGAAAAGATTAATGGAAAATTAAATAGTAAAGTGTCAATTTATAGGACCTTAATATTTTGGAGGTTGAAAAGCATTAATTCATAATTTAAAATTGTAAATGTTGTCACCAATTATTATAGCCTTAATATAAGAAAACGGTTAAGAGTTATTAATCAAAATTAAAAATTAGAATTTTAAACGTTCTCTTTCCCAAAATTTAAATAATTAAAACCCATTATTTAAGGAAATCGTTAAGAGCCACTAATACGTTCTCTTTCTCAAAATTTAATTAATTAAAATCCATTAGTCATTATAGCCTTAAATTGAGGA
>JABWTJ010001056.1:0-144777 GCA_016801875.1 Solanum sitiens
AGGGTAAGACTTCAAAAGGTCCCCGCAAAAGGGCCCACAACAAGGACCCAAGGCTGGTCCAGACACTGCCTTGGCAGTGTCTGTCGATTGAACCAAACGATGCACAGTTGGTCAACCAACGGCCCGTAGGTGAGGTCTCGTTGATTGACACTGATATTAGGCAGGTCTCAACCCAAAATCAAGCCAAGGACAAATCGAAGGAAGGCCAGTCGATTGACCAACGGCCAGTCGATGGTCATCCGTCAATGGTGGTTGTAACACTGCCATGCGAACTGTTTTATTTAAGGGGTGAATGGGAAATTCACCCCACGTCCTAAACTAACTCTAATTGATTAATTAACATATTTTTTGGTATATTTAAGGGATCAAACACGTGAACAACCCATTCCCTCTCCCCTCTTGAGGAAATAAAACCTTCCCTCCAAAAATACTCTTCCTAGAAACCTTAATTGTTGTTGAAACTCAAGAACCGCTTGTAGATTGGATTCGCCTAGGTTGTTCACCAAATTTTAGAGGTTTTCAACTAGACATAGTGTCACATCCGGGTTTACCCCCTAGATATAACCGGCGTCGTCATCCTCTTTGAGGACTAAGACAAGCCTCTTAGCCTCGTCATAGCATTCATCGATTAAAAATGTGAAGGAATTTAAAACTTTTTATCTATAACTACTCGGAGGTTTACATAGACCTCTACATACACATAATCGTATTTATATCAAGTATACATAGACTTGTTCATATACCAAGATTACATAGTCTTCTACTTCTAATTCACACATTTATAAATAGAGAAGTAATAGTCATAAAAGCCATCTCATCTCATAAACCATCTATCAAAGACAATAAAACTTGGGCATAGCCCTACATCAATACAAGAAGCCACATATAGGCCATATACAACATCGTCTCAAACGAGTAAATGAGTCAAAACAGAACTATAATAACTAAGTAACATAGGAGTAAGATGTCGGCAATGCCCTCGGGAGAATGAGGATCTACCACTTGGATGGTTAGAGATCCAAGTCTTCCTTTCCAGCAATTCGGAGCAAGATCAACGACCAGAACCTAAAATGTTTGGGAAAAAGGGAAAGAAACGGGGTTAGTACTCCACATGTACTAAGTATGGAACCATATATACAATTACCAATCAAATATACTTAGAAAAGGACATTTAAGAAAAATCATTATAAAACATGTATACGAATGAAGCATAGCAAAGCAAAGCATACTAACTATAACCTTCATAAAGTCACAAGTGCAATGACCAAGTAAATTCCCATGACTCGTACTTAATCAAGTAACCTATCAAGACTACAATTAGCAATTATCCTTACCTAGCATACTCTCCCATTTCATGAAAACATTCTTCTTCAACCAAAGCAATAACCTTATACTCATAAGCATGTTATTCAATGTACAAAGTTATTTACATTACATCACTACTTTACATACATAACATTGACCTCTCAAAGCTCCCATCAAGGAAAACTAGTGCAAGGCTTAAGTAGAGTCCCATACCCCTACCTAAGCTATAGCCAAACCCTTTCAAGTTACTTCGATTAGTCTATATTTTATTCATTCATTTAATTTAGGGAAACCTTGCCTTAACCGACATAAAACACATGTGCAAATGTGGAATCCGATGTCATGAAACCTTACACCGATGGAAGGTGGTCTACCGGCCAAAGTAGAACCTAACGTAAATGTAGCTATCTAGGTGGATCCACTAGCTAGTATCCTATGGTGGCAACATAGTAGATGGAGCTTGGGGAAAAGAACCATGGACATATCGACTCTACAACCTATTTGGGTCATGAGGCTATCTACCCCGTGAGAACCGTAGTGAACCCTACCTTTCCTTATATAAGAAAGTGTCACTCCCTCACATACAAGCTCACTCGGTGCTAAGCTACGTCCCTTTATTGAAAAGCCTTTACTCTTATCATAATCATAAATATACATACCTATATATATATATATATATATATATATATATATATATATATCATAGCTCAATAAAAATTGTATGAGAAATAATCCTTTCATTAACAATTCATATAGGTGAAGTTAGCCCACGCACATCTCATCACAATAAGGCACATCTTTACATAACAACTTCCCTATATCATGTACTCCTAGGCAACCTCACAACCAACCTAAGCATTTCAATTCGATCATCATACCAACCTATCACCTTAAGCAAGGTTTACTTCAACACAACCTTATCACTTGATGACAAATAATTCACAATTTGAAGTAAGGATTATAATGATGAAGACTTACCAATACTTCTCTATAGTTCACCAATAAGGGCCTTACCATCAACCCATAGACCAACCCAATTTGGGTCATCATACCAATGTAATTCAATAGTCAACATAAGAACTAATTTCAGAGGAAGCACTATACCACAAAGCAATACTAAATCAAAGCTTGGTAACGTGATATCAAAGTCTATCTTCTTACCCTATATTCAATACTCAAGAATTAGGCATTAAGAACTTCCATTAATTACAATATATTCATGATAAAGGCAATAACAACCATTAAAGATGATTTAAACAATAATTAGATCAATTACATCAATCCAACCCAAATTCATATCAATCCCAATACCTAGGGTTAAGGGTTAGGGTCATTTCCCACAATCTTGACCAAACCACATTAATTCATCATAATCAAGCTATAATACATGATAATCTATTCATTATAACCCAAAGAATACATAAACAACTTAATTCATAACAACAAACTCGAAATTGGATGAAACCCATATGAAACTCAACTTTTGGAAAGTCTTTGAAGGAGCCCTTTGAGGAAAGAAGTCTCAAAGGTGAATTAGATCCCATACCTTAAGGATTGATGACGTTTTGATGGTGAATTTAGTGCTAAATCAGCCCCCAATGATCTCCCCAAGTTGTTCTCCAATGGAGTCTTCCAATAGAGAGAGAAAGTAGAGAGAAGGAAGAGAGTTTTGTTTTGAGAATTGTGATTAGGTTAATGAAGGTTGGGTATTTATAATGGGGTCTTAAGTCACTTAATTAGTCATCCCTTAATCCCCTAATTACCCATAAGACACTTAATAAAATAATTAACTAAAACTTAAGTCCCTAAAAACACTACAGGCCCTCCACGACGACTCCCCGCCGACGGGCCATCGTGGGCGTGACGGACAGGCCCTCCTCCGTCCTGCACGTCCGTCGCGCTGGTCAGAGACTGTGCAGGCGGAGGCTTTACTCCCAGCATCTAAGGCTGGCATGACGGTGACCTCGACGCCCCGTCGCGCCTGTGACGCCCCATCATTGGGTCCGTCGTGGCCTACTGTCTCAAGGGTAGTCATCGAGGGCCCTTAGTTGATCCTCGGAGAGTCGTACCCTGACTTTTCCAACATGAAACCATCCCACACTATGTGTTACACCTATTGTTATAAAATTTTACTAAATTCCGACTCTTTAACTTGATTAAACTAAAAGGACACTCTAGCCCTCTTATGAACCAACATACCGGACATTATGGACGTTTTGGTTCCAAAGCACTTCAATGACTCCATCTACGCCTAATATGGATAAAAACAATGGTTTAGACCTTAAAGAGCCTATTTAAGTCTTATCACATGACTTTGGGATTTTGGAAATGTTACATTATCCCCCCCCCCTTAGGAACATTCGTCCCCAAATGACACTAAACACTCTTTAGATGAGGGAATAGACTCAAGACTAGCAGCTCAACCAATTCACAATATTCAATTAACACGAATCATATCATTTCAATAAAATACTTCAAAACATCAATTTATCATACATAAGCTCATTCCTCATGAGATACTTTCTACTCACAACACATATAAGCTCAATCAGTTGATATACAAGTCACTTAGCACAAAGTTCATCTTATCAATATGCTTAATATGACATCCACAAGGATTCACTATATCACATACACGACTTGACTAAAATATGCAAGAACCAAGACAAATTTCAAATTTATTTAAGCTCACCTTAAAGTGACTTCATTGTGAAATCTCAAAACTAGGATTTTTTTGAAGAAACTTCATGAAAACATCAAGAATACAATATGTCTATCATATTCATATCATTAGAGAGAATGACTAACCTTAATCATCAAAAAGATGAGGATAACGGGTTTTCATGTCGGCCTCGGCCTCCCATGTTGCACCCTCAACTAGGTGGTTCTTCCATAACACTTTTACGGAAACCACCTCCTTGTTCCTCAACCTTTTTACTTGCCTATCAAGGATTTGAACCGGAACTTCCTCATAATATAGGTTATCCTTGACTCCAAGGCCTTCAATAGGAAGGATAGTCTCAGGATCCCCAACACACTTCTTTAACATCGAGACATGAAAAACCGGATGAACCAAAGCTAAATCGTTAGGTAGTTTCAAGCGATAGGCAACTTTACCAACCCTTTCCAAAATCTCATAAGGACCCACGTAACGAGGGCTCAACTTCCCTTTCTTGCCAAACCTTAACACACCCTTCATAGGTGAAATCTTCAAATACACCTTCTATTATCGGCATAGGACTTTTGTCGACTATAGGCTATTTGCAACCTATTTCTTATGATATGCACATTCTTCAATGTCTTATAAATCAAGTCGGGACCAAAGATCGATGATTCACCAACTTCAAACCATCCTATAGGAGACCTACACCTCCTACCATACAAGGCTTCATAGGGAGCCATGGATATGGATGAATGAAAACTATTATTATACGCAAACTCTAGCAACGGCAAGTGCTTATCCAACTCCCTTTAAAATCAATAATGCAAGCTCAAAGCATATCCTCAAGAGTTTGAATTGTTCATTTCGCTTGACCATCCGTTTGAGGATGAAAGGCGGTACTCCATTTCACCTTAGTAACCAAACCTTTTTGGAAAGACTTCCAAAACCTAAAAGTGAATTGTGCACCCCGATCCGAAATGCTGGATAATGGGATACCATGGCGACACACAATCTCATCTATGAAGATCATCGCATAATCCTCCGCCGAAAACGTAGATTTGACGGGAATAAAATGAGCGGACTTAGTTAATCTATCAACAATCACCCATATAGAATCATATGACTTTTGAGTCTGAGGCAATCCTACCACAAAGTCCATATTAATGTCATCCCACTTCCAAGTAGGAATTTGGATCTCTTGTAGTAAGCCACCCGGCTTTTGATGTTCCGCATTCACTTGTTGGCAATTTGGACACTTAGCAACAAATTCCGCTATTTCCTTCTTCAAACCTTCCCACCAATATATTTCTTGAAGGTCATGATACATCTTAGTAGAACCCGGATGGATGGAATAGTGGGATCCATGGGCTTCATCAAGGATCCGATCCCTCAATCCATTAACATCAGGAACACATAACCTCCCTTGGTACCTCAACACACCATCTCCTCCTAAGGAGAAGGACTCATTCATCTTGTCAAGAACAGATTCCTTCAACTCCATCAATAGTTGATCAAGGTGTTGTTTGGACTTTACCTCCACCACCAATGATGATTCAGAGCTATGATGAACCATGGCACCTCCATTCAGAGAACTCTCTAAACGAACACCCAATCTAGCCAAACCATGAACATCTTTCACTAATTCTTTCTTATCATCATCAAAATGGGACACACTACCCATGGTCAAACGGCTCAGAGCATCTTCCACCACATTGGCCTTGCCGGGGTGATATAGGACACTAATATCATAATCCTTCAACAATTCTAACCACCTTCTTTGTCGGAGATTCAACTCTTTTTGAGTAAACACATATTGAAGACTCTTATGATCGGTGAAAACATCCACATGGACACCATACAAGTAATGTCTCCATATTTTCAAAGAAAACACTACGGCCGCTAATTCAAGGTCATGAGTGGGGTAATTTCTCTCATGAACCTTAAGTTGCCGTGAAGCATAGGCAATCACCTTCCCATTCTGCATAAGCACACACCCCAAACCTATGCGGGATGCATTACAATACACAACGAAACCTTTAGAACCTTCCGGTAAAGTTAATACCGGAGCTGAAGTAAGCCTGTCTTTCAATAATTGGAAACTCATTTCGCTGACCTCCGACCACTCAAACTTTTTACCCGTTTGAGTTAATGAAGTCAATGGAGATGCAATGGATGAAAAACCTTCTACAAACCTTTGATAATAGCCCGCTAAACCCAAGAAACTCCTAATGTCAGTTGGGGTCAAGGGTCTAGGCCAGTTTCTTATCGCATTAGTTTTCCTTGGGTCTACCTCAACTCCCTTACTAGAGATGATGTGCCCAAGAAACGCTACCGACCTCAACCAAAACTCACACTTGCTATACATGGCGAACAATTTATGCTCTTTTAGGGTTTGCAATACCACCCTTAGATGACCCATCTGATCAACCTCATTCTTTGAATACACCAAGATATCATTGATAAATACAATAACGAATGCATCAAGGTAACTTCGAAACACCCTATTTATTATGTCTATAAACGCCGCCGGAGCATTTGTGAGACCAAAGGACATAAACACGAACTCATAATGCCCGTACCGAGTCCGAAAGACCATCTTTGGAATATCTTCATTTCTCACCCTAAGCTGGTGATACCCTGACCTCAAGTTAATTTTGGAGAAGTAACTAGTTGATCAAATAGAACGTCAATCCGAGAAAGAGGATACTTGTTCTTGATAGTAACCTTGTTGAGTTGGCGGTAGTCAATACACATTCTCAAGGACCCATCCTTCTTTTTCACGAACAAAACCGGAGCACCCCATGGAGAAATGCTAGGCCTTATAAAGCCCTTGTCTAGCAAATCTTTAAGTTGCGCCTTCAACTCTTTAACTCGGACGGAGCCATTCTATAAGGAGGAATAGAGATAGGGTTTGTTTCCGGTAGCAAATCAATACCAAAATCGATATCCCGTTCAGGAGGAATGCCGGGAAGGTCATCAGGAAAGACCTCCGTAAATTCACTAACCACGGGGACCGACTCAATAAGAGGAACTTCGGAATTGACTTCTTGGACTCTCACAATATGATAAAGACACCCCTTTGAGATCATTTTACACGCTTTTAGACATGATATGAAACGACCTCTTGGAAGAGAATTTCCACCCTTCCACTCAAACACGGGTTCATTTGGGAAACTAAACCTCACAATTCTAGTTCTACAATCAATAGAAGCGAAGCTAGCATGTAACCAATCCATACCAAAAATGACATCAAAATCAAGCATGTCTAGTTCAACTAGATTGACATGAGAAACTCTATGGGGTATTGAAATGGGACAATTTCGATAGACTCTTTTTGCTACAACCGACTCACCCATCGGAGTAGACACCAAAATAGGTTCAAGAAAAACATCGGGTAAAGTATCAAACTTTTTAGCTACTAAGGGAGTAACGAAAGACAAAGTAGCACCCGAATCTAGAAAATCATACACATCAATAGCAAAGATTTGTAACATACCAGTCACCACATTGGGAGAGGCCTCTTGATCATCTCTCGAACGAAGAGCATAAAAACGGTTCTTTTTGGGAACATCATCAGAACTACTTGGCTGACCACCCCTCTCTTGCCCTTTAGCATTTGGACAATCCAGCAGTTTGTGACCAATCTTTCCACACCCAAAGCATTTGTCCGAACCTAGGAGCTAAACACCTAAATGCTTCTTCCCACATTCCTTGCAAGGTGGATTCTCATTAGACGAGTTCCCATTTTCCCTTTTTGAACTCTTGGCCTAGGGACCTTCCCATCCCTAGCCTTGGGAAATTTTGTTGGAACTTGATTTGATAACCTTTTCTTGAATCTAGGCTTGTATTGAATTCCAAACCTATCTTTAGTAGTTCCACTCTCGGTAGACCTTGCCCTTCTTGAATCCTTATCCTTATCCTTCCTTTTTGCTCTAGCCTCCTCAACCCTTTTTTCTTGCACCATAAGATGACCAATATTCATGTTATCATGAAGCATAGCCGATTGACATTCTTTTTGCAAATCATCCGACACACCTATCACGAATCGACTCATCTCGTCTCTAGGATCGTAGACCAAGGAAGGATCATATTTAGCCAATTGAATGAACTTCAAAGAGTACGCATGAACACTCTTTTCTCCTTGGAGGATATTGATGAACTCCACCACCTTAGTTTATCTCATCTCTCTAGGGAAGAACCGATCAAGAAAAGCCCTTTTGAACAACTCCCAAATCACTGGCCCACTTTGAAGTGGCCTATTATCTTTCCATTGCACATGCCATGTCTGAGCCACATCCTTGAGTTGGTATGAGGCCAACTCGGCATTCTCACTAGAAGACAACCCCATAGCACACAAAATCTTATAAACCTCATCAATGAATTCTTGAGGGTCTTCATCAACCTTAGACCCATAGAAGATAGGAGGATTCATTCGGGTGAAGTCCCTAAGTCGGGAAGCCATAGTTTGCTCATGAACTCTAGGTGCCAAATCCCTATTAGCTTGGGCAGTCATGGCTTAGGCTTGCACCGTTGTGGCTTGAGCTTGAGTAGTCATGGCTTGAGCCATTTGAGCAAGAATAGCCCTCATCTGAGCCTCTTCCATCGGTGGAGGATCATCGGGAACCTGATCATCAACAGCAATCTCTTCAAGGGGAGGGACTGGATCACCACGGGGAGGGATTCCCGTAGCAGCAATCTCCTCCTTAAGTCTTTTGGCTGCATTCCTTCTAGTATTCATTTCCTATAACCAAAACACAAGGTTTAGGCAAATACATATACGACGTACATTGTAGAGTCACGATATAGATTTCCAACAATGAGAGTGATTCCTAAGAATCAAATAAGTTCCTATTCATAAGTGTGGCGCGCTTCACAATTATGAATACAAACCTATATAATGTGGTTGAGAGAGACATTAACATCAAGGATATTCAACCTCATACTCTGATACTAAGTTTGTCATATCCGGGTTTACCCCCTAGACGTAACCGGCGTCGTCGTCCTGTTTGAGGACTAAGACAAGTCTCTTAACCTCGTCATAGCATTCATCGATTAAAAATGTGAAGGAATTTAAAACTTTTTATCTATAACTACTCGGAGGTTTATATAGACCTCTACATACACATAATCGTATTTATACTTATACATAGACTTGTTCATATACCAAGATTACATAGTCTTCTACTTTTATTTCACACATTTATAAATAGAGAAGTAATAGTCATAAAAGCCGTCTCATCTCATAAACCATCTATCAAAGACAATAAATCTTGGGCATAACCCTACATCAATACAAGAAGCCACATATAGGCCATATACAACATCGTCTCAAACGAGTAAATGAGTCAAAACAGAACTATAATAACAAAGTAACATAGGAGTAAGATGTCGATAATGCCCTCGGGAGAATGAGGACCTACCACTTGGATGGTTAGAGATCCAAGTCTTCCTTTCTAGCAATTCGGAGCAGGATCAACGACCCAAACCTAAAATATTTGGGAAAAAGGGAAAGAAATGGGGTTAGTACTCCACATGTACTAAGTATGGAACCATATATACAATTACCAATCAAATATACTTAGAAAGGACATTTAAGAAAAATCATTATAAAACATGTATACGAATGAAGCATAGCAAAGCAAAGCATACTAACTATAACCTTCATAAAGTCACAAGTGCAATGATCAAGTAAATTCCCATGACTCTACTTAATCAAGTAACCTATCAAGACTACAATTAGCAATTATCCTTACCTAGCATACTCTCCCATTTCATGAAAACATTCTTCTTCAACCAAAGCAACAACCTTATACTCATAAGCATATTATTCAATGTACAAAGTTATTTGCATTACATCACTACTTTACATACATAACATTGACCTCTCAAAGCTCCCATCAAGGCAAACTAGTGCAAGGCTTAAGTAGAGTCCCATACCCCTACCTAAGCTATAGCCAAACCCTTTCAAGTTACTTCGATTAGTCTATATCTTATTCATTCATTTTAGTTTAGGGAAACCTTGCCTTAACCAACGTAGACCACATGAGAAAATGTGGAATCCGGTGTCATGAAACCTTACACCGATGGAAGGTGGTCTACCGGCCAAAGTAGAACCTAACGTAAACGTAGCTATCTATCTGGATCCACTAGCTAGTATCCTGTGGTGGCAACATAGTTGATGGAGCTTGGGGAAATAAACCATGGACATATCGACTCTACACCCTATTTGGGTCATGAGGCTATCCACCCCGTGAGAACCGTAATGAACCCTACCTTTCCTTATATAAGAAAGTGTCACTCCCTCACATACAAGCTCACTCGGTGCTAAGCTAGGTCCCTTTATTGAAAAGCCTTTACTCTTATCATAATCATAAATATACATACCTATATATATATATATATCATAGCTCAATAAGAATTGTATGAGAAATAATCCTTTCATTAACAATTCATATAGGTGAAGTTAGCCCACGCACATCTCATCACAATAGGGCACATCTTTACATAACAACTTCCCTATATCATGTACTCCTAGGCAACCTCACAACCAACCTAAGCATTTCAATTCGATCATCATACCAACCTATCTCCTTATGCAAGGTTTACTTCAACACAACCTTATCACTTAATGACAAATAATTCACAATTTGAAGTAAGGATTATAATGATGAAGACTTACCAATACTTCTCCATAGTTCACCAATAAGGGCCTTACCATCAACCCATAGACCAACCCAATTTGGGTCATCATACCAATGTAATTCAATAGTCAACATAAGAACTAATTTAAGAGGAAGCACTATACCATAAAGCAATACTAAATCAAAGCTTGGCAACATGATATCAAAGTCTATCTTCTTACCCTATATTCAATACTCAAGAATTAGGCATGAAGAACTTCCATTAATTACAATATATTCATGATAAAGGCAATAACAACCATTAAAGATGATTTAAACAATAATTAGATCAATTACATCAATCCAACCCAAATTCATATCAATTCCAATACCTAGGGTTAAGGGTTAGGGTCATTTCCCACAATCTAGACCAAACCACATCAATTCATCATAATCAAGCTACAATACATGATAATCTATTCATTATAACCCAAAGAATATATAAACAACTTAATTTATAACAACAAACTTGAAATTGGATGAAACCCGTATGAAACTCAACTTTTGGAAAGTCTTTGAAGGAGCCCTTTGAGGAAAGAAGTCTCAAAGGTGAATTAGATCCCATACCTTAAGGTTTGATGACGTTTTGATGGTGAATTTCGTGCTAAATCAGCCCCCAATGATCTCCCCAAGTTGTTCTCCAATGGAGTCTTCCAATAGAGAGAGAAAGTAGAGAGAAGGAAGAGAGTTTTGTTTTGAGAATTGTGATTAGGTTAATGAAGTTTGGGTATTTATAATGGGGTCTTAAGTCACTTAATTAGTCATACCTTAATCCCCTAACTACCCCTAAGCCACTTAATAAAATAATTAACTAAAAGTTAAGTCCCTAAAAACACTACAGGCCCTCCACAATGACTCCCCGCCGACGGGTCATCGTGGGCGTGACGGACAGGCCGTCCTCCGTCCTGCATGTCCGTCGCGCTGGTCAGAGACTGTGCAGGCGGAGGCTTTCTTCCTAGCAGCTAAGGCTGGCACGACGATGGCCTCGACGCCCCATCGCGCCTGTGCTGCCCCGTCATTGGGTCCGTCGTGGCCTACAGTCTCAAGGGTCCTCCTCGAGGGCCCTTAGTTGATCCTCGGACAGTTGTACCCTGACTTTTCCAACATGAAACCATCCTACAATATGTGTTACACGTATTGTTACAAACGTTTACTAAATTCCGACTGTTTAACTTGATCAAACTAAAAGGACACTCTAGCCCTCTTATAAACCAACTTACCGGACGTTATGGACGTTTTGGTTCCAAAGCACTTCAATGACTCCATCTACGCCTAATTTGGATAGAAACAATGGTTTAGACCTTAAGGAGACTATTTAAGACTTATCACATGACTTTGGGATTTTAGAAATGATACACATATGTATGTTAATTCTTCATCTCCAAGTAACCTTTCACTTGGAGAGTCAATCTTAAAGTTTTCAAAGAGATTTCATGATCAAACTTTCAATCTTTTAATCTAGCCATGGGTTCTTTCTAAAAAAATTTAAATGGTTAAATAATGATTAATTGATGTCAATGTATTGGGTTGAACGTGATTTTAATCCAATTGCATGATGAACCCATGTCCCTTCCCAAACTTTATTTAGTCCTTGCATGGGCTTTGTGATCATGGCTTGTTAATGGTTAATTTGTGATTCTCTTATGTTGAATTGCTTATACCTAATGTTACTTACGTGAATTGATTATTAATTGATGATGAAGGATCCATGTGGATCAGTGTATGAATGATTGAACATGCCTAGTTTAGAATCCTAGGAATTCACTTTAACAGGTCTTTTTTTATGATTAAATGTTGAACTCGATTAGGTGAAGATGATTATAGATACTGTTTCGAGTGGATATTATGACTGAATTGTAATTAAAAATCATGTATGATCAAGGTGAATAAGGATTTATATGAGTTGATCTAAGTTCTTCTAGTGTATCGATTGGTAATGTTATGTACGTGATGTGATCTCGAATTTTCGTTATATGAAGCATGATTACTTTTTAGTAAAGATCTATTGAGCTACTGCCTAGCATGTATTTTATTGGTAATATATGATTGATGAACAATACTTTAAGAAATTGGTAAAGATAACCAACTCCCTCTATTCACCATTGAATTGATAGTTTAATGCCTATGTTGGTATCATGATCTTATTAGGTTTTCAAGCATAAGTTTGATATGCTAAGTTATAATTAGCTACTGACCTAGTTTGGTATTGTTGGTATATTATTAATGTTAACCATGGTAATCAAAGTAAAGTAAACTTGTAGGTGATCTATGATTTTCTACTTGTTAGTATATGTGATGCGTTGTATTATGTTATAGTATGATCTTGTAGCGACTTGTACATGGTTTCTTTTATGATTAAAGTACATATATATACTTCCCTATATATGAATTGATGATGAACAAGGTGTATTTATCAATGATGATCAAAAGGTGAGAAATTGGTAAGAATGCTTATCTCTTCTACTTTCCTTATAGTATTGTAGTTGATGAAGCCTTGTATGGCATTGCCTGATATGGTCCACTTATGGTGGTGGTGTTTACTTTATGTCATTATATATGTGTTGACCATGTCCTTGAAGTCAAATTGATGATATATGAATGAGTGGTGATGATGATCACTTTATGTGTAACTTGTGCCTAGTCTTCTATTATAATTGTGAATCTTGGTTATGTTATTATTGTTATGAGCATGTAATGACTATGTAACAACATGTGTAGGTGCTTCTATGGGTTAAGTGTTAATCATTGATGACCACTACCCATGTACCCCTATGTGAATGTGTGAATAGCTAATGTTAGGAGCCTTAAAGTATACTAAGAAGTTGTCTTGTCTCCTATGCTAAATTGTGTTGTGTGATCTATACTTGAAACTGTAATGTGGTCTAAGAGGGTGGCTGCCTCAATGAATTATTGATGACCATTATGTGATCATGTTGACCAATGTACACACACACTCACACTTCATGCATGCTTAAACGTAGTAAAGGTTCATGGTGTCAAAATGAAAGGTAGTTCTCATATTCACTAGTGTCTATTACTATGCATGTTAAGCTTATGTGTATGATGAAGTATGAATGTTCATAGAGTCTTAGTGGGTTATGTGAAAGTATTGCTCATATGGTTATACCTATAGACTTATGCCTTGATTTATGAACATGTGTGATATTTATGTGTTATGTGAAAGGTTTGCTCACATATATGTACACACACACACATGAATGATGATCTAGTATATAGAGGGTCCTTGAGAGGGGTGCCCAAGAATACTCTAATACTAGATAGGTGCTTGAATATGCTATAAGCATATAAAGGATGAATATCTTAATCTTATGTTTTATGAAAATGCAATAAAGGCTTTTCAATAAAAAGGGAACTTAGCTTAACACCAAGTGAACTTGACATTGAGAGTTGTTGACTTCCCTTGGAGGAATATTCACCATTTGTCACATATAGAGTGTTGACTTCCCTTAGAGGAATACTCACCTATGGACCCACATGAGGTGTTGACTTCCCTTTGACGAAGGTTTCACCCATGTTTTCTCATGAGATGAGGCCCCAATTACAAATGGCATGTAGAGGGAACTACCTATCTCTTAGTTCCATAAACTATGCTTGCCACATGGGATCTAACAAAGTGAATTCACTTAGGATGCTAGTATGTATATTAATGTTCTACCTTGGCTAGGTAGGATCACCTTCCATTAGTGTAAAGATCTACAACACCAAATTCCATGTTTAGCACCCATGGTGTTACTGTTGGTTAAGGCTATTGTTTACATAAAGTAAAATGGACAATGGAAGTAAAGAACTAGGATCCTAACTAGGATGACTTAAGGAAGGTTACTTAGTAAAGGTGGAAGTAATGAACCCATCTAGACATTGCACAAGTAGCTCCTTAGGAAGTCCTAGGAAGGTGACCTCATGTATATGATTATGATTATGTATTTATGCATCACTTTGTAGTATACATATATCTACTTGTTATGAAGATGTGCATGATATGAATCTATATGATGTGATATTATCCTTATATGCACTATGTTGGTCTAAATAACTCTATGATGAAGGTCTTGTATTGAAATGAATGAAGTTGTCTTTACTTGTTATGAGGATGTATGAATTGTATGTTTAGGTTTGTGGTCTCATAAAGAGTTTACTAAGTATGCGTGGGGTTATGGGGCTTCACCTCTACATTCTACTAGTAGACTAAGATTGGGGTCATGAATGAGGTCTTATAATCATGAATATGAAAATAAGTAAAAGTATGTGTAAGTTGAATGTAGCTTACTGTAATAGTCCTATGGTATTAGCTTAAATGTGTCTTCGATATGTTATGCTTATATGATGATATGTGTTGGCTTATGTAGGTTATATGCATGTTTCCTTGTGTACTTAAGGTGATTCATTGCACCAAGTATCACTAGAGGGTTACTTGGGAGGTTAATGAATTAAAGAAATGAATGTTCAATGTAAAGTAGGAATACCTCACTGTAATGTGACTTGAAAATGTCATAAATTCTATATGTGATCTTATGAAGTGTTTGGCCTTTGATTATGTTTCTATGAAGTATGTGAATGATATAAATGCAATTGTATAAGGGTTTTATGAAGATTTACTCAAAATGGTATGAAGTATGATTTCAAAGAAAATGTCTCTTTTAAATGCATGTTTTTGCATGGTTGCCATACTTAGTACATTCTTCTATACTTATTACACAAAGTGTAGGTAATGGATGCTTAAAGGATATATTTAATGGTGAAGAGCTTGATAGAGGATTCCCCAGCTCAATGAATGGAATCCTTAAGTTCAAGGATCTCCTAAACTATGGTTTACTGTAAAGTGTATACAATATTACTTAATTTTATGTTTTAAGGGTTGTGTCCCTAATGTATTCTAATGGTGATTGAGTCTAAGATGACAAAGAGACTTAAGGTCTAAGTATGTAACATGATATTTTATATATATATATGAAGTAAAGTTTCTAGCATATGATGTGCTATGAAAAGTTTTTAATTTTCTGCTAAATTTGCTATGTCAATGCGATGAATGATAACTATGGGATTGTATAAGACCTCCGAGAGGTCAAGTACGCCATGTTACTTCTAGGGGGTGCACCCCGGATATGAAAACGTGGTATCAGAGCATGAGGTTTATAAAGTGGTTTTTGGTCCTAAAAGTCTCATATTGCCATGTGTAGTAGAGGCTCGTAGCATTGGTGGTGAGTCGCGACACATCAAATGGTATGGGAGGCTATAGGACAATAGAGTTTCCCTTATTCATCATTCTCATATCGTACCATAGAACTTAAATCTATAAGATCTCTCTCGTATGTTTTCTTGTCCGATGGTCTTTTTAGATATGATTACTTGGATGAGATTGTTCTCTTTGCTTGAGGGAGAAAAGGTGAGTATTAATGTTATCTTGGTTTTATGGTTTCATAAGTATGTGTGAAGGTGAATTTTGGCATGATTGATTATGTGATCCCATTCATGGCTATGTATAAGGTTTATGTGAAATAACATGTAATCTTGAAGAATATTTGTCATGATATGATTAAAGCATGTTAGGAGTTGTTATGGTTAAAATGAGTTTATGTTGGAATGGTGTGTTACTACATTGTTTTATATGATAGTAGTCTAATATTATGATTTGAGCTTGAAATGTTTAGTGACTACCTATGGAATCATGCCACCCTAGGAATATGTGCTTAAAGGTGTTCAATATGTCCCTTTGAATATATGCATGATGTTTCAAATGTTGCCTTAGTTGGGATGTGTGAACATTCATGATTACCTAGTATGGATTGGAGTCCTTTCTATATACTTGATCCTAGGTGTAAAGGTAGTATGCATGAGTTGGTAGGGTGATGATGTGGGTTTTACTGACCTAGAAGTCACCTTACTGTAATGTTCTAGGGAAAAGAAGAAATTTTATGGCTAAGTCTCCTTGTTGTTTTCCCTAATGTTGTATGACCTTGGTGTCTATTGTATTGTATGAAAACCTTATGTGGTTTAATTGTATGACGTAACTTGATGATTGGCGATAAATTACCTAGGTGAAAAGGTTTATAATACCTTGGTTGACTTACTGTAATTACATTTTTGCTTGAACTTGAATCTAATGATGTCTTGATGAGCTTGTCAATGAATAGAGTCTTCCATAAAGTATGAATTGCATGACCTCTATATGTTTGGTATGTCTTGATTGACACCATCTTAAGGATATTGTGAAGATTTTGAAGTACTTAAAAAAGAATTTTTGATTAACTTCATGGTTTCTCATGTTGAATTGCATCTTAACATGTTAATTGTGCGTTTGACTTCATGAGGTAAGGTAAGAAACATTATTATAGTCACTTGTGAGGTGTAATGTTTAGCCTCATAATGAAAAGTTGAGTCTCTTTAAAATTAAATATGTTGAGTCTCTTGAAAACTATGTGACTAGTATGGTTTGGAAAGCATGATTGTAGGCTCACTCTTAAAAAGTGAAAGCATGTTTCGCTAAGTGTTCATGTGTGTGACTGTGATTTGTATTTTTCTTCCCATATGATGCCTACTGTAAAGACTAATGTTCTGCTAGAAATTGAGATTTTGTGAAATGGCTTCCTAATTGTTGTGATGTATTTGGTGTGACTTACCATTTAGACTTTACTAGGAATAAAACATGAACATGTCTTGGTTTTAAAGGTTTGGAATTTCTCATATTACATTAAAGATGGCCTTTGTTCATTTACTTGGGTGTGAGCTCATGATACATGTAAGTGTGTTGAGGAGATGGACATTCCTCCATGGACACAACTAAGCATGGTA
The DNA here is from genome assembly GCA_016801875.1 of Solanum sitiens. Taxonomy (NCBI): domain Eukaryota; kingdom Viridiplantae; phylum Streptophyta; class Magnoliopsida; order Solanales; family Solanaceae; genus Solanum; species Solanum sitiens. The sequence goes on from JABWTJ010001056.1 coordinate 17,458, forward strand.
CGGTTGAGTATGACCCTCATAAGCACTAGGTCTAACTTATAAGAATCCATTGTCAACCTATCTTACTGAAGTCTATGTGCATTGAAATGAGTGCCTACTTGCTTCTTGAGTGTTGTTGAAATCTGCCTAAGTGACTTAGAAATGGTTGTAAGATGAGATCTTAATAAAATGAAGTGAAATGATGATGTTATGATTAGGATAAGGATGTTCCTCCTATGAACATGATAAGAGACTTGGGATTGATGCATAAAAGAGTGAGTAAATTGAGTTTTGCTTGCTTGTGTGCATTGAGTGCTAAATGATGTGAAGTTTTGTTCCTTGTAAGTTTGGTGCATTAACTTCTATTTCATGAAGTTATGAATATGATGAACTTTTCTATGATGCATTGAAGTCCTTGTTGTGATTAAAGTGTTCTAAGTATCATTCGAGGACGAATATTCCTAAGTGGGGGATATTGTAAGACCCCCAAAATGAGTTAGGGTGTCTAGACACTAACATGTTTTTATTAATGTTATAAGGTCCTAAAATGGCTTATAATATGTTATCAATGCAGTCTGTAAAGTTTGAGGTGATTTGGAAGTCAAACGTCAAGGGACGACCAAGACGTTCTACGATTAGTCACTTATGTGCCTCATATGTCTATGCATTCTTATATGTGGGTGAAATGATCTTATGATGTCTTAAAATGAGTTATAATGATGTTTAATGGTATTATTTGAAGTTTCGAGAAGTTTGGAGGTCAAACGTCCAAGACGTTCGAAAGATAGCCTTGATACATGCATGTGTCTATCTTGATGGGGCCTTGCTTGTTTGGACGAGTTGCGAGCATTTGTTTTGGGTGAAACTTATGTGGGAGGTCTACAACTTTATAAGGGTTGTATTTACTTGGAAACATCTGGGTAGGACTTCAAAAGGTCCCCACCAAAGGGCCCACAAGAAGGACCCAAGGCTGGTCGAGACACTGCCTTGGCAGTGTCTATCGATTGAACCAAACGTCGCACAGTTGGTCAACCAACGGCCCGTAGGTGAGGTCTCGTTGATTGACACTTACCCTGTGTAGGTATCAACCCAAAATCAATCCTAGGAAAAATCGAAGGAAGCCGAAGGACGTCGATTGACCAACGGCCAGTCGATGGTCATCCGTCAATGGTGGCCTGCAACACTGCCATGCGAACTGTTTTATTTAAAGGGGTGAATGGGAAATTCACCCCACGTCCTAAACAGACTCTAATTGATTCATTTACATATTTTTGGGTATATTTAAGGGATCAAACACGTGAATAACCCATTCCCACTCCCCTCTTCAGGAAATAAAACCTTTCCTCCAAAAATATTCTTCCTAGAAACCTCAATTGTTATTTAAGTTCAAGAACCGCTTGTAGATTGGATTCGCCTGGGTTCTTCACCAAATTTTAGAGGTTTTAAACTAGACATAGGTATGTTAATCCTTCATCTCCAAGTAACCTTTCACTTAGAGAGTCAATCTTAAAGTTTTCCAAGAGATTTCATGATCAAACTTTCACTCTTTCAATCTAGCCATGGGTTCTTTCTAAAAACGTTTTAAATGGTTAAATAATGATTAATTGATGTCAATGTATTGGTTTGAACGTGATTTTAATCCAATTGCATGATGAACCCATGTCCCTTCCCAAACATTATTTAGTCCTTGCATGGGCTTTGTGATCATGGCTTGTTAATGGTTAATTTCTGATTCTCTTATGTTGAATTGTTTATACCTAATGTTATTTACGTGAATTGATTATTAATTGATGATGAAGGATCCATGTGGATCAGTGTATGAATGATTGAACATGCCTAGTTTAGAATCCTAGGAATTCACTGTAACATGGCTTTTTTTATGATTAAATATTGAACTCGATTAGGTGAAGATGATTATAGATACTATTTCGAGTGGATATTAGGACTGAATTGTAATTATAAATCATGTATAATCAAGGTGAAGAAGGATTGATATGAGTTGATCTAAGTTCTTCTAGTGTATCGATTGGTAATGTTATGTATGCGATGAGATCTCGAATTGTCGTTATATGAAGCATGATTCCTTTTTAGTAAAGATCTATTGAGATAATTCCTAGCATGTATTTTATTGGTAATATATGATTGATGAACAATAATTTAAGAAATTGTTAAAGATAACCAACTCCCTCTATTCACCATTGAATTGATAGTTTAATGCCTATGTTGGTATCATGATCTTATTGGGTTTTCAAGCATAAGTTCGATATGCTAAGTTATAATTATCTACTTCCCTAGTTTGGTATTGTTGGTATGTTATGAATGTTAACCATGGTAATCAAAGTAAAGTGCACTTGTAGGTGATCTATGATTTTCTACTTGCCAGTATATGTGATACCTTGTATCATGTTATAGTATGATCTTGTAGCGACTTATACATGTTTCTTTTATGATTAAAGTACATATATCTACTTCCCTATATATGAATTGATGATGAACAAGGTGTATTTATCAATAATGATCAAAAGGTGAGAAATTGGTAAGAATGCTTATCTCTTCTACTTTCTTTATTGTATTGTAGTTGATGAAGCGTGGTATGGTCCACTTATGGTATTGGTGTTTACTTTACGTCATTATATATGTGTTGACCATGTCCTTGAAGGCAAATTGATGATATATGAATGAGTGGTGATGATGATCACTTTATATGTAACTTGTGCCTAGTCTTCTATTATATTTGTGAATCTAGGTTATGTTATTATTGTTATGAGCATGTAATGACTATGTAAGAACATGTGTAGGTGCTGCCATGGGTTAAGTGTTAATGATTGATGACCACTACCCATCTAGACATTGCACAAGTAGCTCCTTAGGAAGTCCTAGGAAGGTGACCTCATGTATATGATTATGATTATGTATTTATGCATGACTTTGTAGTATACTTATATCTATTTGTTATGAAGATGTGCATGATATGAATCTATATGATGTGATATTATCCTTATATGCACTATGTTGGTCTAAATAACTCTATGATGAAGGTCTTGTATTGAAATGAATGAAGTTGTCTTTACTTGTTATGAGGATGTATGAATTGTATGTTTAGGTTTGTGGTCTCATAAAGAGTTTACTAAGTATGCGTGGGGTTATGGGGCTTCACCTCTACATTCTACTAGTAGACTAAGATTGGGGTCATGAATGAGGTCTTATAATCATGAATATGAAAATAAGTAAAAGTATGTGTAAGTTGAATGTAGCTTACTGTAATAGTCCTATGGTATTAGCTTAAATGTGTCTTCGATATGTTATGCTTATATGATGATATGTGTTGGCTTATGTAGGTTATATGCATGTTTCCTTGTGTACTTAAGGTGATTCATTGAACCAAGTATCACTAGAGGGTTACTTGGGAGGTTAATGAATAAAAGAAAGGAATGTTCAATGTAAAGTAGGAATACTTCACTGTAATGTGACTTGAAAATGTCATAAATTCTATATGTGATCTTATGAAGTGTTTGGCCTTTGATTATGTTTCTATGAAGTATGTGAATGATATAAATGCAATTGTATAAGGGCTTTATGAAGATTTACTCAAAATGGTATGAATTATGATTTCAAAGAAAATGTCTCTTTTAAATGCATGTTTTTGCATGGTTGCCATACTTAGTACATTCTTCTATACTTTTTACACAAAGTGTAGGTAATGGATGCTTAAAGGATATATTTAATGGTGAAGAGCTTGATAGAAGATTCCCCAGCTCAATGAATGGAATCCTTAAGTTCAAGGATCTCCTAAACTATGGTTTACTGTAAAGTGTATACAATATTACTTAATTTTATGTTTTAAGGGCTGTGTCCCTAATGTATTCTAATGGTGATTCAGTCTAAGATGACAAAGAGACTTAAGGTCTAAGTATGTAATATGATATTTTATATATATATATATGAAGTAAAGTTTCTAGCATATGATGTGCTATGAAAAGTTTTTAATTTTCTGCTAAATTTGTTATGTCAATGCGATGAATGATAACTATGGGATTGTATAAGACCTCCGAGAGGTCAAGTACGCCATGTTACTTCTAGGGGGTGCACCCCGGATCTGAAAACGTGGTATCAGAGCATGAGGTTTATAAAGTGGTTTTTGGTCCTAAAAGTCTCATATTGCCACGTGTAGTAGAGGCTCATAGCAATGGTGGTGAGTCGCGACACATCAAATGCTATGGGAGGCTATAGGACAATAGAGTTTCCCTTATTCATCATTCTCATATCATGCCATAGAACTTAAATCTATAAGATCTCTCTCGTATGTTTTCTTGTCCGATGGTCTTTTTAGATATGATTACTTGGATGAGATTGTTCTCTATGCTTGAGGGAGAAAAGGTGAGTATTAATGTTATCTTGGTTTTATGGTTTCATAAGTATGTGTGAAGGTGAATTTTGGCATGATTGATTATGTGATCCCATTCATGGCTATGTATAAGGTTTATGTGAAATAACATGTAATCTTGAAGAATATTTGTCATGATATGATTAAAGCATGTTAGGAGTTGTTATGGTTGAAATGAGTTTATGTTAGAATGGTGTGTTACTACATTGTTTTATATGATAGTAGTCTAATATTATGATTTGAGCTTGAAATGTTTAGTGACTACCTATGGAATCATGCCACCCTAGGAATATGTGCTTAAAGGTATTCAATATGTCCCTTTGAATATATGGATGATGTTTCAAATGTTGCCTTAGTTGGGATGTGTGAACATTCATGATTACCTAGTATGGATTGGAGTCCTTTCTATATACTTGATCCTAGGTTTAAAGGTAGTATGCATGAGTTTGTAGGGTGATGATGTGGGTTTTACTGACCTAGAAGTCACCTTACTGTAATGTTCTAGGGAAAAGAAGAAATTTTATGGCTAAGTCTCCTTGTTGTTTTCCCTAATGTTGTATGACCTTGGTGTCTATTGTATTGTATGAAAACCTTATGTGGTTTAATTGTATGACGTAACTTGATGATTGGCGATAAATTACCTAGGTGAAAAGGTTTATAATACCTTGGTTGACTTACTGTAATTACATTTTTGCTTGAACTTGAATCTAATGATGTCTTGATGAGCTTGTCAATGAATAGAGTCTTCCATAAAGTATGAATTGCATGACCTCTATATGTTTGGTATGTCTTGATTGACACCATCTTAAGGATATTGTGAAGATTTTGAAGTACTTAAAAAAGAATTTTTGATTAACTTCATGGTTTTCTCATGTTGAATTGCATCTTAACATGTTAATTGTGCGTTTGACTTCATGAGGTAAGGTAAGAAACATTATTATAGTCACTTGTGAGGTGTAATGTTTAGCCTCATAATGAAAAGTTGAGTCTCTTTAAAACTAAATATGTTGAGTCTCTTAAAAACTATGTGACTGGTATGGTTTGGAAAGCATGATTGTAGGCTCACTCTTAAAAAGTGAAAGCATGTTTCGCTAAGTGTTCATGTGTGTGACTGTGATTTGTATTGTTCTTCCCATATGATGCCTACTGTAAAGACTAATGTTCTGCTAGAAATTGAGATTTTGTGAAATGGCTTCCTAATTGTTGTGATGTATTTGGTGTGACTTACCATTTAGACTTCACTAGGAATAAAACATGAACATGTCTTGGTTTTAAAGGTTTGGAATTTCTCATATTACATTAAAGATGGCCTTTGTTCATTTACTTGGGTGTGATCTCATGATACATGTAAGTGTGTTGAGGAGATGGACATTCCTGCATGGACACAACTAAGCATGGTACGGTTGAGTATGACCCTCATAAGCACTAGGTCTAACTTATAAGAATCCATTGTCAACCTATCTTACTCAAGTCTATGTGCATTGAAATGAGTGCCTACTTGCTTCTTGAGTGTTGTTGAAATCTGCCTAAGTGTGACTTAGAAATGGTTGTAAGATGAGATCTTAATAAAATGAAGTGAAATGATGATGTTATGATTAGGATAAGGATGTTCCTCCTATGAACATGATAAGAGACTTGGGATTGATGCATAAAAGAGTGAGTAAATTGAGTTTTGCTTGCTTGTGTGCATTGATTGCTAAATGATGTGAAGTTTTGTTCCTTCTAAGTTTGGTGCATTAACTTCTATTTCATGAAGTTATGAATATGATGAACTTTTCTATGATGCATTGAAGTCCTTGTTGTGATTAAAGTGTTCTAAGTATCATTCGAGGACGAATATTCCTAAGTGGGGGATATTGTAAGACCCCCAAAATGAGTTAGGGTGTCTAGACACTAACATGTTTTTAATAATGTTATAAGGTCCTAAAATGGCTTATAATATGTTATTAATGCAGTCTGTAAAGTTTGAGGCGATTTGGAAGTCAAACGTCAAGGGACGACCAAGACGTTCTACGATTAGTCACTTATGTGCCTCATATGTCTATGCGTTCTTATATGTGTGTGAAATGATCTTATGATGTCTTAAAATGAGTTATAATGATGTTTAATGGTATTATGTGAAGTTTCGAGAAGTTTGGAGGTCAAACGTCCAAGACGTTCAAAAGATAGCCTTGATACATGCATGTGTCTATCTTGATGGGGCCTTGCTTGTTTGGACGAGTTGCGAGTATTTGTTTTGGGTGAAACTTATGTGGGAGGTCTACAACTTGTTAAGGGTTGTATTTACTTTGAAACATCTGGGTAGGACTTCAAAAGGTCCCCACCAAAGGGCCCACAAGAAGGACCCAAGGCTGGTTGAGACACTGCCTTGGCAGTGTCTATCGATTGAACCAAACGACGCACAGTTGGTCAACCAATGGCCCGTAGGTGAGGTCTCGTCGATTGACACTTACCCTGGGTAGGTATCAACCCAAAATCAATCCAAGGACAAATCGAAGGAAGCCGAAGGACGGCCAGTCGATTGACCAACGGCCAGTCGATGGTCATCCGTCAATGGTGGCATGCAACACTACCATACGAACTTTTTTATTTAAAGGGGTGAATGGGAAATTCACCCCACGTCCTAAACAGACTCTAATTGATTAATTTACATATTTTTGGGTATATTTAAGGGATCAAACACGTGAACAACCCATTCCCACTCCCCTCTTCAGGAAATAAAACCTTTCCTCCAAAAATATTCTTCCTAGAAACCTCAATTGTTGTTTAAGTTCAAGAACCGCTTGTAGATTGGATTCGCCTGGGTTCTTCACCAAATTTTAGAGGTTTTAAACTAGACATAGGTATGTTAATCCTTCATCTCCAAGTAACCTTTCACTTAGAGAGGCAATCTTAAAGTTTTCCAAGAGATTTCATGATCAAACTTTCACTCTTTCAATCTAGCCATGGGTTCTTTCTAAAAACGTTTCAAATGGTTAAATAATGATTAATTGATGTTAATGTATTGGTTTGAACGTGATTTTAATCCAATTGCATGATGAACCCATGTCCCTTCCCAAACATTATTTAGTCCTTGCATGGGCTTTGTGATCATGGCTTGTTAATGGTTAATTTGTGATTCTCTTATGTTGAATTGCTTATACCTAATGTTATTTACATGAATTGATTATTAATTGATGATGAAGGATCCATGTGGATCAGTGTATGAATGATTGAACATGCCTAGTTTAGAATCCTAGGAATTCACTGTAACATGGCTTTTTTATGATTAAATGTTGAACTCGATTAGGTGAAGATGATTATAGATACTATTTCGAGTGGATATTAGGACTGAATTGTAATTATAAATCATTTATAATCAAGGTGAAGAAGGATTGATATGAGTTGATCTAAGTTCTTCTAGTGTATCGATTGGTAATGTTATGTATGCGATGAGATCTCGAATTGTCGTTATATGAAGCATAATTCCTTTTTAGTAAAGATCTATTGAGCTAATGCCTAGCATGTATTTTATTGGTAATATATGATTGATGAACAATACTTTAAGAAATTGTTAAAGATAACCAACTCCCTCTATTCACCATTGAATTGATAGTTTAATGCCTATGTTGGTATCATGATCTTATTGGGTTTTCAAGCATAAGTTCGATATGCTAAGTTATAATTATCGACTGCCCTAGTTTGGTATTGTTGGTATGTTATGAATGTTAACCATGGTAATCAAAGTAAAGTGCACTTGTAGGTGATCTATGATTTTCTACTTGCCAGTATATGTGATACCTTGTATCATGTTATAGTATGATCTTGTAGCGACTTGTACATGGTTTCTTTTATGATTAAAGTACATATATCTACTTCCCTATATATGAATTGATGATGAACAAGGTGTATTTATCAATAATGATCCAAAGGTGAGAAATTGGTAAGAATGCTTATCTCTTCTACTTTCCTTATTGTATTGTAGTTGATGAAGCGTGGTATGGTCCACTTATGGTAGTGGTGTTTACTTTACGTCATTATATATGTGTTGACCATGTCCTTGAAGGCAAATTGATGATATATGAATGAGTGGTGATAATGATCACTTTATATGTAACTTGTGCCTAGTCTTCTATTATAGTTGTGAATCTAGGTTATGCTATTATTGTTATGAGCATGTAATGACTATGTAAGAACATGTGTAGGTGCTGCCATGGGTCAAGTGTTAATGATTGATGACCACTACCCATGTACCCCTATGTGAATGTATGAATAGCTAATGTTAGGAGCCTTAAAGTATACTAAGAAGTTGTCTTGTCTCCTATGCTAAATTGTGTTGTGTGATCTATACATGAAACTGTAATGCGGTCTAAAAGGGTGGCTACCTCAATGATTTATTGATGGCCATTATGTGATCATGTTGACCAATGTACACACACACTCACACTTCATGCATGCTTAAACGTAGTAAAGGTTCATGGTGTCTAAATGAACGGTAATTTTCATATTCACTAGTGTCTATTACGATGCATGTTTAGCTTATGTGTATGATGAAGTATGAATGTGCATAGAGTCTTAGTGGGTTATATGAAAGGATTGCTCATATGGTTATACCTATGCACTTATGCCTTGATTTATGAACATGTGCGATATTTATGTGTTATGTGAAAGGTTTGCTCACATATATGTACACACACACACATGAATGATGATCTAGTAAATAGAGGGTCCTTGAGAGGGGTGCCAAAGAATACTCTAAAACTAGATAGGTGCTTGAATATGCTATAAGCATATAAAGGATGAATATCTTAAGCCTATGTTTTATGAAAATGCAATAAAGGCTTTTCAATAAAAAGGGAACTTAGCTTAGCACCGAGTGAACTTGACAGTGTGAGGTGTTGACTTCCCTTGGAGGAAGATTCACCATTTGTCCCTTATAGAGTGTTGACTTCCCTTAGAGGAATACTCACCTATGGACCCACATGAGGTGTTGACTTCCATTTGAGGAAGGTTTCACCCATGTTTTCTCATGAGATGAGGCCCCAATTGCAAATGGCATGTTGAGGGAACTACCTATCTCTTAGTTCCATAAACTATGCTTGCCACATAGGATCTAGCAAAGTGAATTCACTTAGGATGCTAGTATGTATATTAATGTTCTACCTTGGCTAGGTAGGAACACCTTCTATTGGTGTAAGGATCTACAACACCAAATTCCAAGTTTAGCACCCATGGTCTTACTGTCGGTTAAGGCTATAGTTTCCCTAATGTAAAATGGACAATGGAAGTAAAGAATTAGGATCCTAACTAGGATGACTTATGGGAGTCTACTTAGTATAGGTTGAAGTAATGAACCCATGTAGACATTGCACAAGTAGCTCCTTAGGAAGTCCTAGGAAGGTGACCTAATGCATATGATTATGATTATGTATTTATGCATGACTTTGTAGTATACATATATCTACTTGTTATGAAGATGTGCATGATATGAATCTATATGATGTGGTCTTATCCTTACATGCACTATGGTTGTCTACATGACTATATGATGAAGGTCTTGTATTGAAATGAATGAAGTTGTTTTTACTTGTTATGAGGATGTATGAATTGTATGTTTAGGTTTGTGGTCTCATAAAGAGTTTACTAAGTATGTGTGGGGTTATGGGGCTTCACGTCTACATTTTACTAGTAGACTAAGATTGGGGTCATGAATGAGGTCTTATAATCATGAATATGAAAATAAGTAAAAGTACGTGTAAGTTGAATGTAGCTTACTGTAATAGTCCTATGGTATTAGCTTTAATCTGTCTTTGATACTTTCACACCGGACTTCATACCCCGGATGAGACCGGCGTCGTTAACCTCTTAGAGGTCACAGACAAGCCTCTTCTTAGCTTTCATCACAATCATACAGTTAACTTTGTGGAAAAATTAAAAACTTTTAATATACTAATGAAGTATACTTAAACTTCATACTAATGAGAACCTACCACGACTTGGAGAAAGAGTTCCAAGCTTCTTCAAATCGACCTGCTTAACTTCAATGGGGGAACCTACATTTTTAGTAAATTAAAGTAATGGGGTTAGTACGCCACATGTACTAATTATGAGTATATTCACATAAGGAAATGCATGAAAAAGAATCATTTATTATCTCTTTAGAAAACATGCAAAGTCATATGAAAATCTTCAATGCACATACCATATAACATATACAAGTTACGATTCCATCACTTAAAGCATGATCATAATCGAAGGCATATTCTCATAAAGTCACGTTAACAATTCATATTCCATAAATCATATAAACATACCATACAAAACACTTACTAATGATACCATCACCAACCTACAAGTGCAATGGTCATGTGAAGCCCCATAACCAAGTAGATAATATAGGAGACCATAAGTAAACCTTTAATTCATATAGCAATATAACTCAATAAAATATTCATTATAAGGATCAACATTCATGTAAGAGTAACATCACTTATCTTAAAAATATATCTTTCATATCATCATATTACATAAGAACAATCTGCTAGGACTTCCGTTAGAGTCAACTTGTGCAATGTCTAGGTAGCGTCCCATACCACTACCTATACTAAGCCAACTCCTCAAGTCACCCTAGTAAACGTTCGTTTACTTTTCTTTCGTTTTACATGAGGGAACATAGGCATTAACCTACATAGACTATGTGAGCTAAACATGGAATTCGGTGTCTTCCCCACACCGAAAAGAGGTGGTCTACCTGCCAAAGTAGAACCGAATACTACCTAGCTTTCTTATGTGGATCCACTTGCTAGTAACCTATGGTGGCAGCATAGTTAGAGAACTAGGAGATGTATTAGAGACCCATAGTTCCACATTACATGGCAGCCTCAATCTCATGAGAATCATTGTGAACCTACCTTCCTGTTGGGGAAGGCATACTTCCAATATCTAGTTCATCGGTGCTTACCTTAAGTCCCTTTTTTTGAAATACCCTTTAGTTTGTCTTTTATCAAAAACATATCATAGGTCATAGGATATTATCTCCTTTTATAACATGATAATGAGCTCGTTTAGATTAGATGAGAATTGTCCTTTCATCGTAACCTTTCTTTTTATGAGATTTTCATGGCATAATCATCTTGTGTAAAGCATACAAGAGAGTATCATAACTTGTGTTTTCATATTCTTATCATAATCTCACAATTTACATGTTCATAGCCAGCATATTCAAATAGCAACAACATACATACTTTCATAACATAGCATCATGCCTTATAGGCTAGCATAAACATCTTAGAGTAATCACAATTAGAAGACTTATCTCCAGCTTCCAAGAATCTTATTCATCATGCAATATTCATAATAATACTTAGTGAAATGCTCAATGAAAAATAAAGAACAACTAATAAAATCATGTACAAGATCAATGCATAGCGTAGGAGAAGGTAAACGGGTCGTAAAAGGATTCATTCAAACCTTAAATTCTATCCCTAACGTTTTCACTTTATCAAACACTAGAAACAACCCATTTGAAACCATCAGTTAGAGAAATATCATGTATCACATGACATTCAAATATTATCAATCAACTACTCAACAATTCATGCAAAATTAGATAGAGAAAATGTTTTCTTTTCATTAAAACATAAATATAGGTTTAGGAAGAAAATCCGTTTTGTAGAGTAAAAACCCTAGTATTCAAAGTTCTTGAAAACTTATCTTGAAAGGACCTATTGGGTAAAGGAATCCCAAGAGTGAAAACCCATACCTTATAGATGAAGAATCCACGAAATGTGATTGGAGACTTCGAAACCTTCGTCTTCTTCCTTAAGCTTTTCTTGGTCTACAATGGAGTTTGGAATAGAGAGCGTTCTTGAGTAATTAGAGAGAATTTCGTTTGATTCTGATTTCGGACGTGTAAATGTGGTCTAAAACTAACTTAATATCAATATATAGACGTCCCAAGAATCACCCTAAAGACCCTCCACTTAAATTACCTAAAACGCCCCTCCTAAATTGACTACAACTAGGAGAACATTGGACATAGGGTCTCGGGTTTGACTAGGAATTAAATTAATTAATGAAGTTGCTAATTTAATTAATTAAGTGACCTAGGGTAATTAATAAAGTACCCCTAAGTCGTTAGGACCATAACCAACACTTTTGGACCATCCTAGGTTAGGTAGTAGGATGTTTCTTTAGTTAGTTATTCTGTTAGTGTCACCCGGTTAGGTCTTAGGATTTCGGGCACACTAGTTGGTTTATTTTAGTTAGTCCTAGGTTAATTAGCTACTTAGGTTAGTTAGTTAGTACCTAGAATTGGTTAGGGATCTCAGACCCACGTGGCTGTACCCGACGTTTGGCTGTACCCTAACTGCCCAAACCGAATCGGTTGGGCTTGTCTCTCGGCCGTTGGTAGCACATGTGCTTGCACATGTGTTGCTGTGCACTTTCCTCAATCCGTGCATTCTGGAAAGTTCACTTCTTGTCCAAGGATCCTCACTATTTCCTTGGTCACTTCTTAATCTACATGATCATTTTAAATGATTATGTGCTATGGTACCTAGGCTTGACACTTGGATACCTCGTACCTAATGTTCTAAGAATTCAATAATTTTAGTTTAGGATCTTCATTGCAGGTACAATTCCTAAATAAGCTTAGTTTAAGTTACTTGTTAATACATAAAATTTGGCTAACACCCTTAAGCTAATATTCTCTAACATGCCTAATATTACTCAATATTGGGCATTGGGATGCCTATGTATCCCAATACATATTCTTAAAACCTAATAGACTCTTCACTAGACAAGTACATTTTCTGGGAACATCATTTTAAGCATTATTAAATAGATTAAGCTCTAGTCTAAGTCATGGAATTTACGGAGTGCTACATTATCCGCCCCTTAGGAACATTCGTCCCCGAATGACACTAAAATATTTTGGAGGGTAGGAATAGACTCAATACTAGCAGCACAACCAGCACATAACATATCATTGCACTTAGCACTCAATTTATGATGCACAAACATATAAGAGCTATATATTCATACCACAGAGTGAGGAATTTCCTTCTCAACCTTATCATAAGCTCAAACATGCATCGAAGAGTTACCATGCTATCAATCTTATCAAGATAACAACAAAACATCAAAATCTCAAGAAAACGTTTGCATACAAGTTTCACTTAAGTTCAAGAATAGAGTATGAAAACATGTTCTTAAAACTCTAGTTGGTGCTATGTTTTACCAAAACATGCACCTATTTAGTAAACAAGCTATTTTTTTTCATTCTTGTTAAATTGGGCATGAAGTCTTTATAAGCCAATTTTATTAGCTATGCCCATTATTTGATGTTTATCACTAGCCAAGTAAATTAACTTCTTGTATATCCTATAGTAATCACATCATTTTAAGCAAGCCAACTTTTAACCTTTGATTAGCCTATAAGAACAATTAAATGCTTAGTTTGACCAAGATATAACGTTGATTTGGCATAGAAGATTTATTAACTAGCTTTGATTCTCATTCTTATTTCTTCTTGGAAACATTGTATTACCAACACTTACAACATACCTGTCACAACGTCGGGAGAGCTTTCTTTTTCACCCCTAGCCTTGAGTGCATAGAAATGGCTCCTTTTTTGAGCTTCAGCATTAGGACCGTTAGGTTGAGCTTGACTATTACCCTCACCTTGACTTCTCACATTAGGACAATCTTTCACCATATGGCCACCTTTGCCACAACCATAGAAACTAATAGATCCAACAGGACATTCGCCCCCATGCTTCTTACCACACTTACCACAATTTGGTCTTTCTCTTGGTGGATCAACGTTTCTCCCCTCTTGAGGTTCAGGATTAGAACCTCTATCATTATGATTCTTGGAGAAATTTTAAGTAACTTGGTTTGAAAACCTATTCTTAAACTTAGGCTTGTCTTGAACATCAATCCTACTTTTACGAGAACCTCTCTCAAAAGGCTTTGCCTTATTCGCTTCCCTATTCCTCTTCCTTAGGCGACTTGATGTACCGTGGTTTCACGGTACTTTTAATGCTTTTTTCTTAAGTTTATTGTGTGTGCAAAGCCTTTTTGTATTGATTTTTTATGTAGGTTTCTCTTTATTTGCAGGAAATCTGTCCAAAGGAGAACGCGGAGGTTTTGAGCAGAAAATGCAGAAGTGACCACCTACGGAGCTCATGACGGTCTATCGCGACTGTGACGGTACGTAGGTGGCACTGTAGTGAGAAGAAAGTAGTTGCTGAAGGAAGATGGGGAAGTATGACAAAGTGTGGGACTACGGAAGCTCACGACGGACCATCATAGCCACGACGGTCCGTCCTGCTTGATTCGTCGTGATTGTCAGATAGTAGTCCGAGTACCCAATTCCAAGAAGTTTCTAAGTATTGTGGAACGGAACCCCTCGACGGACCGTCGTTCTTGCAACGGTCCGTCAGACCTGTCTGTCGAGGGTAACAGAGTTGATGAAGGAAACAACAGAGATCAGAGTTTAAGTATGGAGCGACGGAGGCCACGACGGTCCATCACATGGGACGTCGACTCAGACGCGTTTTGGATAGATTTTCATTAATTAGATTCCTTCTTTTATTAGGATTTATTTTATTATAAATAGTCAGAAAAACCTCGTTTTTGGGGTTAGACTTTTGGATATTTTTTAGTTCTCTTGTTTAAGTATTGAACTATTGATTTTGGTATTTGATTATATTTTTCCGGAATCGATTGTTAGTGTTTTTGTGAATTATTCAAGTGAATTTCTGGATTTTCTTCCTTCTCATTAAAGTAAGTGCATGAATTCTTATATTATTAATATGAATTGTGTGATTACGACCATGGGTAACTAAACTCCATAACTAGGGTTGTGGGAACCATGGGTAAATAACAAGGTAAAATCTAGCTAAAATAACAATTCTAGAATAGTGTCTTGCATGTATTGATAATTCTTTCATTTAGAAGTCTTTTTAATGGATGGCCAACGTTAGAACTCTCCTTAATGCTACTTGCCGGACCAAGGAGGTAGATAATAGGAAAAGAATTATCAACGTAGATTTAGTGTATACTATCTAATAGGCTAGTGTTGGTTGGAACGAAGTAACAACTTAGTCAAATATCGATTACGATGCTTAATATGAGGTAAAGATAAGGTTTAGTAAAGCAACACACGTAGCCGGACCAAGATTCGGAGTGAAATTCTCTAGATGCCGGACCAAGTATTTAGAGATACTTAACTTATCACTTTACATGCAAGATATTAGGAAAGAATTGTTATACCTAGAATTACCGAGTTAGGATCCTGTGGGGAACACTTAAGCCCTAGTTACTCTCGTCACTTGATTAAACTCCAATACTAGAACCTGTTAGTTGATTACTTTAATTTAGTTAATTAATTTTATTAATCAAAACCCCCCTTTAGTTATTTGTTTTCGGAAAATAATTGACTAAATAGAAGTAATAATAGAATAAAGTTAAGTCTGAACCATTTTCCTCGTGGGATTAACCCCAACCTCATTAGTTGGGTTCTTTATTTGATACGACCGCTTTACTTCTTATTTGAGAAGTAAGTTTGAGCGTATCACGACTTTCCTCAACCTGTTGAGCATGAACCATTAACCTAGAAAGATCCATATTGTCATGAAGCATGGCTGCACGACATTCTTCTTCAAGCTCTTCGAACACGCCCGTTAGATAATGGCTCATCTCATTCCTAGCATTAGAAAGCAAAGAAGAAGCATATTTGGAAAACTTAATGAATTTCAAGGAGTATTCCTTAACACTCATGCCTCCTTGAAGAAGGTTGATGAACTCCTCTACCTTAGCTTGTCTTTGTTCCCTTGGCAAGAATCTGTCAAGAAAGGCCTTGTTGAGGATCTCCCAAGTCACGGGACCATATCCTAAAGCCCTACTATTATTCCACATATTGTACCATGTGTGAGCCACGTCCTTGAGTTAATAAGAAGCAAGTTCAGCCTTCTGAGTAGTACTCACCCCCATAGCAAACAAAATCTTGTAGACCTCATCAAGGAAATCATGAGGGTCTTCATCAACTTTTGATCCAAAGTACATGGGAGGGTTCATCCTAGTAAAATCTCTTAAACGGCTAGCCATAGTACTAACATGGTTCTCTCGAGGTGCAAATTCTCTATTAGCTTGAGCCGTGATGGCTTGAGCTTGGGTGGTGATAGCTTGGGCCATTTGGAACAGGGCTGCCCTCACCTAACCATCCGTCATAACAGGAGGATTCAACGGAACTTGATCATCTGCAGCAGCTTGCACTTCAGGAGAATTTCGGTTACCTTGCGGAGTAGCTCCCGCATTCGCGATCTCTTTTCCTACTCTTCTAGCGGCTGTCCTTCTTGTGTTCATCACCTATATACACAATAAAGGTATTAGATGCTAAAAGACATATAGTGTCAATGCTCTAGAGGCACGACATAGGAATATCAAGAAAAGAGAAGTTTCCTAATCATCACATAGGCTCTCATCCACGATTGTGGTGTGCTTCAAAACCATGAACAAGACGCTAGGTAATGTGGTTTAGTGAAACATTGACCCTAAGGATATTTAACCTCATGCTCTGATACTAAGTTTAAGATTCCATATTTAACCTGATGCTCTAATACTAAGTTGAAGATCCATATTTAACCTCATGCTCTTATACCATGTTTAAGATTGCAATATTTAACCTCATGCTGTTATACCAAGTTTAAGATTCAAATATTTAACCTCATGCTCTGATACCAAGTTTAAGATCCCAATATTTAACCTCAATATCTGATACCAAGCTAAAGCATTTAACCTCATGCTCTGATACAAAGTTTGTCACATCCGGACTTCATACTCCGGATGAGACCGGCGTCGTTAACCTCTGAGAGGTCGCAGAAAAGCCTCTTCTTAGCTTTTATCACAATCATAGAGTTAACTTTGTGGAAAAATAAAAAACTTCTAATATACTAATGAAGTATACTTAAACTTCATACAAAAGATTTATATAGATATAAGACATTATAATACTTGTCTCACATATATATAACCATCTAAAGAGTGCAAATCTGGACTTAGCCAATAATAGTCAATATGACATATAGGCCTTAATACAAAAGAATCCAAAGAACATAAATGGAAACCTAATACTCTTAAAATCTACTAATGTCTTCATAACGCTGGAAATTGAAATAGTAGCATCCCGAACATGAGGACCTACCACGGCTTGGATAAAGAGTTCCAAGGTTCTTCAAATCGACCTGCTTAACTTCAATGGCCAGAACCTACATTTGTAGTAAATTAAAGTAATGGGGTTAGTATGCCACATGTACTAAGTATGAGTATATGCACATAACACATAAGGACATGCATGAAAAAGAATCATTTATTATCTTTTTAGAAAACATGCTAAGTCATATGAAAATCTTCAATGCACATACCATATAACATATACAAGTTACGATTCCATCACTTAAAGCATGATCATAATTGAAGGCATATTCTAATAAAGTCACGTTAACAATTCATATTCCATAAATCATATAAACATAACATACAAAACACTTACGAATGATACCTTCCCCAACTTACAAGTGAAATGGTAATGTGAAGCCCCATAACCCCACATAATCAAGTAGATAAGATAGGAGACCATAAGTAATGCTTTGCTTCATATAACAATATAACTCAATAACATATTCATTATAAGGATCAACATTCATGTAAGAGTAACATCATATATCTTAAACATATATTTTTCATATCATCATATTACATAAGAACAATTTGTTAGGACTTCCCTTAGAGTCAACTTGTGCAATGTCTAGGTAGAGTCCCATACGACTACCTATACTAAGTAAACTCCTCAAGTCACCCTAGTAAACGTTCGTTTACTTGTCTTTCGTTTTTCATGAGGGAACACAGGAATTAACCGACATAGACAATGTGAGCTAAACATGAAATTCGGTGTCTTCCCCACACCGAAAAGAGGTAGTCTACCTGCCAAAGTAGAACCGAATACTACCTAGCTTTCTTATGTGGATCCACTTGCTAGTAACCTATGGTGGCAGCATAGTTAGAGAACTAGGAGATGTATTAGAGACCCATAGTTCCACATTACATGGCAATCTCAATCTCATGAGAATCATTGTGAACCTAACTTCCCGCTGGGGAAGGGACACTTCCCATATCTAGTTCATTGGTGCTTAGCTTAAGTCCCTTTTCTTGAAATACCCTTTAATTTATCTTTTATCAAAAACTTATCATAAAACATAGGAGATTATATCCTTGTATAACATGATAATGAGCTCTTTTATATTAGATGAGAATTGTCCTTTCATCGTAACCTTTCTTTTTATGAGATTTTCATGGAATAATCATCTTGTGTAAAGCATACAAGAGAGTATCATAACTTGCGTTTTCATATTCTTATCATAATCTCACAATTTATAAGTTCATAGCCAGCATATTCACATAGCAACAACATATATACTTTCATAACATAGCATCATGCCTTATAGGCTAGCATAAACATCTTAGAGTAATCACAATTAGAAGACTTACCTCTTGCTTCCAAGAATCTTATTCAACATGCAATATTCATAATAATACTTAGTGAAATACTCAATGACATAATCAATAACAACTCATAAAATCATATACAAGATCAATGCATAGCGTAGGAGAAGGTAAACGGGTCGTTAATGGTTTCATTCAAACCTTAAATGCTAACCCTAACGTTTTCACGTTATCAAACACTAGAAGCAAACCATTCAAAACCATCACTTAGAGAACGATCATGTATCACACGACATTCAAACATTATCAATCAATTACTCAACTATTCATGCAAAATTAGATAAAGAAAACGTTTACTTTTCATTAAAAAACATAAATCTAGGTTTAGGAAGAAAATCCTTTTTGTAGAAATGACCTCTTGGGGAAAGGAATTCCAAGAGTTTAAACCCATACTTTATAGATGAAGAATCCATGAAATGTGATTGGAGACTTCGAAACCTTCGTCTTCTTCCTTAAGCTTTTCTTGGTCTACAATGGAGTTTGGAAAAGAGAGCGTTCTTGAGAGATTAGAGAGAATTTCGTTTGATTCTGATTTGGGATGTTTAAAAGTGGTGTACAATTGACTTAATATCAATATATAAACGTCCCAAGAATTACCCTAATGACCCTCCACTTAAATTACCTAAAATGCCCCTCCTAAATTGACTACAACTAGGAGAACATTTAACTTAGGGTCTCGGGTTTGACTAGGAATTAAATTATTTAATTAATTTGCTAATTTAATTAATTAAGTGACCTACGGTAATTACTAAAGTAACCCTAAGTCGTTAGGACCATAACCAACCCTTTTGGACCATCCTAGGTTAGGTACTAGGATGTTTCTTTAGTTATTTATTCGGTTAGTGTCACCCGGTTAAATCTTAGGATTTCGAGCACACTAGTTAGTTTATTTTAGTTACTCCTAGGTTAATTAGCTAGTTATGTTAGTTAGTTAGGACCTAGAATTGGTTAGGGAGCTCGGCCCCACGTGTCTGGACCTGACGCGTGGCTTTCCCCTAACCGCCCTAACCGAATCGGTTGGGCTTGCCTCTCGGCCGTTGGTAGCACATGTGCTTGCACATATGTTGTTGTGCAGTTTCCTCAATCCGTGCATTCTTGAAAGTTCACTTCTTGTCCAAGAATCCTCACTATGTCCTTGGGCACTTCTTAATCTACATGATCATTTTAAATGATTATGAGCTATGGTACCTAGGCTTGACACTTGGATGCCTCGTACCTAATGTGCTAAGAATTCGATAATGTTAGCTTAGGATCTTCATTGCAGGTACAATTTCTAAATAAGCTTGGTTTAAGTTACCTGTTAATACATAAAATTTGGCTAACACCCTTAAGCCAATACTCTCTAACATGCCCAATATTACTCAATATTGGGCATTGGGATGCCTATGTACCCCAATACATATTCTTAAAACCTAATAGACTTTTCACTAGACAAGTACATTTTCTGGGAACATCATTTTAAGCATTATTAAATAGATTAAGCTCTAGTCTAAGTCAATGAATTTTTTGAGTATTACAGATATGTTATGCTTATATGATGATATGTGTTGGCATATGTAGGTTATATGCATGTTTGCTTGTGTCCTTAAGGTGATGCATTGCACCAAGTATCACTAGAGGGTTACTTGGAAGGTTAATGAATAAAAGAAAAGAATGTTCACTGTAAAGTAGGAATAGCTCACTGTAATATGACTTGAAAATGTGATAAATTTTATATGTGATCTTATGAAGTGTTTGACCTTTGATTATGTTTCTATGAAGTTTGTGAATGATATAAATTCTATTGTATAGGGGCTTTATGAAGATTTACTCAAAATGGCATGAAGTATGATTTCAAAGAAAATGTCTCTTTTAAATGCATGTTTTTGCATGGTTGTCACACTTAGCACATTCTTGTGCTAACTCCATTCTTCTCTACTTTTTACACAAAGTGTAGGTTATGGATTCTTAAAGGATGTCTTGAATGGTGAAGAGCTTGATAGATGATTCCCAAGCTCAATGAAAGGAATCCTTAAGTTCAAGGATCTCTTAAACTATGGTTTACTGTAAAGTGTATAAACTATTACTTATGTTTATGTTTTAAGGGCCGTGTCCCTAATGTATTCTAATATTGATTATGTCTATGATGATAAAGAGACTTAAGATCTAAGTATGTAATATGATATTATATATATATATATATATATATATATATATATATATATATATATATACATATATATATATAAAGTAAAGTTTCTAGCATATGATGTGCTATGAAAATTTTTAAATTTTCCGCTAAATTTGCTATGTCAATGCGATGAATGATAACTATGGGCTTGTATAAGACCTCCAGGAGGTCAAGTACGCCATGTTACTTCTAGGGGGTGCTCCCTGGATGTTACATTAGTACAAAACAATGTACTAAGTATGACATGCAAAAATCATGCAAAAAGGGATATTTTAGTAAAAAAGCTTTCATGCCAAATAATTATAACATTAATGAATCTAGAAGCAAAACAACATAAGAAATATAATTTAACACATAGATAAGGATTTCCATAATTTTAAACCGAAACTTTACAGTGGACTATCTAGCATTTACAGTGAATTTCGTGAATTTCCCTAACTTTACAGTAAGCTTATTAACAATACAGTGAACTAATAAGCCCATTACAGTGAACTAAAGACTCCAACAATGGTGAACTTCCAAGGTATTGCCAATGAGGAAGTGAACTCATTTCCGTAGGAGTTTCCCTACCTAAGGATTATCCTACTACTCTCCAAGGTAAGACATGAAGAAAGCATCTAAACACTTCCGTCAATACACACCAAAGCGATCCTCAAGACTACCCCTTTTGTCTTACTCACCTCGCGAGAACAAGTCACCACTCAATCACAAGACATTAGAAGAACACCCAACAAAACACAAAAGACTTCCCTTTTGGAATGCCTACTTAGTGCAATGAGTAGATAGAGTCCCATACCACCACCTAACCTAAGAAGTACACTCTTTTAGAAGGTTTGGCACCAATTCTTCCCTTTCGGAAGGTCCTACTTAGTGCAATGGATAGATAGTGTCCCACACCACCACCTACCCTTCTTTTAGAAGAGTTAGTTCATTCAATTCACATAAGACTCACCAAGACTTCCTTTTTGAAATGCCTACCGATTGCAATGGATAAATAGCTTCTCATTCCTCTACCTACCCTAAGTAGCACACTCTTTTAGGAGACTTAGTACTTTCATAACTTTTGTGGGGGTTAGCTTAAACCGACAAAGACCATGAGAGGTAGACATGGAATCCCAATATTAACCCCTATCGGATGAGGGATCCTCACTTGCCTTGAGTAAGGTCATACTTCTTAGCTTTTACATGGCTTTCCCAATAGCTACACCTATGGGGGCACATAGTTAAGGGATAAGGAGATTGCTACTAAGTAACTCATTCTCTACTAACGAGGAGTACTTATCTCAAGAGGTACATTGGAATACAACATCTCAACTCACGAAGTGTAATCCACCTCTTCTTCATATCCTCTCGGTGCTAGGCATAACTCCCCACGGATTCTAAACATTATAAACTATAGGTTAAGGATAAATAGTAAATACCACATCTCAACTCACGAAGGACATTCATCCTCCAACCTATCTTATAAAGTTCATTAGGAATAGTGGGGTTGCTACTAAACACTTCATCTCAACTCACGAAGAGTATTCACCCAAAGACTCCCCTTTTTTACTCAACTTAGCTTCATATACTCATTTAAGTGTGTGTATGTGTACATGTGAGCACACCTTGCATATAAGCATCATTTCATGCACATTACTTCTACACATACTTTATACCTTCATTCATCAAATCACACACTTTAAATACTTCAAATAATCATATATTTCATTTAGGCATAATCTAGAGAGTTAATCCAAATGTTTCAAAAGATATTTTATGATCAAAGTTCTCCTTCTTCAATCTAGCCATGGATTCTTTCTAAAAATGTTTTGAATGATTAAATCATTATGAATTGAAGTTAATATATTGGTTTTAACGTGATTTTGAGTCCAAATGCATGATGAACCCATGTCCCCTCCCAAAATCAATTTAGTCCTTGCATGGGATTTGTGATCATGGCTTATTAATGGTTGAATTGTGATTCTCTTACGTTAAATTGGTGATATTTATTTTTATTTACGTGAATTGATTATGATTTGATGATGAAGGATCCATGTGGATCCATTTATGAAGATTTGAGCATGCCTAGCCTAGCTATCAATGTAATCACTGTAATGTTGACCTATTAAGGTATAAAAGTGGAAATTGATTATATTGTGGTTCATGTAGTTACTGCCTTAGGTTAATACATTGGTTGAATTGTGAATATAAAGATGATATGATCAAAGAAAAGAAGGCTTGGTTTAATCGATCTAGGTGTTTCTAAGCTATTAAGTAGTAACTTATGATTCACTATAATGTTGCCTTTTTAATGATTTAATGTTGAAATCGATTAGGTGAAGATGATTATAGCTACTGTTTTATGTTGATGTTATGAATGAATTATGGGTATAAACCCTTGATGATTTAAATCAATGGATCTTTTATAAGGATTAATTTACATGTTTTAACCTAAAAATTTCTAATTCTATGAACCGAATGTGATCTCAATTTAGGGTAGAATAAACATGATTTAGTCTTGATTATTATGGCTATAGATACTGCCCTAGGTTGGTATTATTGGTATATTATGAATGTTAATCATGATAAACAAAGTAAAGTATATTAATGACTAATCTATGACTCTGTACTTTCTAGTATATATGTGATGCCTTGTATCATGTTATAGTATGAACTTGTAGCGACTTGTACATGGTTTCTTTTATGATTAAAGTAACTATAGCTACTGCCCTATGTATGATTTTTTGATGAAAAAGGTGTATTGATCAATGATGATCAAAGGGTGAGAAATTAGTAAGAATGCTTATCTTTTCTACTTTCCTTATAGTATTGTAGTTGATGAAGCCTTGTATGACATTGTGTGGTATGGTCCACTTATGGTGGCGGTGTTTACTTTATTCTCATTATATATGTGTTGACCATGGCCTTGAAGGGAAATTGATGACTATATGAATAAGTAGTTATGATGATCACCTTATGTGTAACTTGTGCCTAGTCTTCCATTATAGTTGTGATCCTAGGTTGTGTTACTATTGTTATGAGCATGTGAATGACTATGTAAGAGCATGTGTAGGTGCTGCCATGGGTTAAGTGTTAATGATTGATGACCCTTACCCATGTACCCTATGTGAATGTGTGAATAGCTAATGTTAGGAGTCTTAAAGTATACTATGAAGTTGACTTGTCTACTATGCTAAATTGTGTTGTGTGGTCTATACTTGAAAGTGTAATATGGTCTTAAGAGGGTGGATGACTCAATGAGTTGTTGATAGCCATTATGTGATCATGTCAACCAATGTACACACACTCACACTTCATGCATGGTTAAAAGTAGTAAAGATTAATGGTGTCTAAATGAAAGGTAGTTCTCATGTTCACTAGTGTCTATTACTATGCATGTTAAGCTTATGTTTATGATGAAGTATGAATGTGCATAGAGTCTTAGTGAGTTATATGAAAGGATTGCTCATATGGTTATACCTATAGAGTTATGCCTTGATTTATGAACATGTGTGATATCTATGTGTTATGTGAAAGGTTTGCTCACATATATGTACACACACACATGAATGATGATCTAGTAAATAGAGGGGCCTTGAGAGGGGTACCCAAGAATACTCTAAACTAGATAGGTGATTGAATATGCTATAAGCATATAAAGAATTAATATCTTAATCCTATGTTTTATGAAAATGTAAGTAAAGGCTTTTCAATAAAGGGAACTTAGATTAGCACCGAGTGAACTTTACATTGAGAGGTGTTGACTTCCCTTGGAGGAAGATTCACCATTTGTCCCTTATAAAGTGTTTACTTCCCTTAGAGGAATACTCACATATGGACCCACATGAGGTGTTGACTTCCCTTTGAGGAAGGGTTCACCTATGTTTTCTCATTAGATGAGGCACCAATTTCCCAATGGCATGTAGAGGGAACTACCTATATCTTAGTTCCATAAACTATGCTTGCCACATAGGATCTAGCAAAGTGAATTCACTTAGGTTGCTAGGATATATGTTAATGTTCTACCTTGGCTAGGTAGGAACACCTTCCATTGGTGTAAGGCTCTACAACACCAAATTCCATGTTTAGCACTCATGGTCTTAGTGTCAATTAAGGCTATAGTTTCCCTAAAGTAAAATGGACAATGGGAGTAAAGAACTAGGATCCTAGATAGGGTTACTTAAGGGAGGTTACTTAGTATAGGTGGAAGTAATGAACCCATCTAGACATTGCACAAGTAGCTCCTTAGGAAGTCCTAGGAAGGTGACCTAATGTATATGATTATGCTTATGTCTTTATGCATGATATTGTAGTATACATATATCTACTTGCTATGAAGATGTTCATGATATGAATCTATGTGATGTGATGTTATCCTTATCTGCACTATGTTTTTCTAAATGACTAAATAAGGAAGGTCTTGTATTGACATGAATGACGTTGTCTTTACTTGTTATGAGGATGTATGAATTGTATGTTAAGGTTTGTGGTATCATGAAGAGTTTACTAAGTATGTGGGGGGTTATGGGGCTTCACATGTGCATTTCACTAGTAGACTGATATTAGGGTCATGAATGAGGTCTTATAATGATGAATATGAAAAGAAGTAAAAATATGTGTAAGTTGAATGTAGCTTACTGTAATAGTCCTATGGTATTAGCTTAAATGCGTCTTTGATATGTTATGCTTATATTATGATATGTGTTGGCTTATGTAGGTTATATGCATGTTTCCTTGTAGCCTTAAGGTGATGCATTGCACAAAGTACCAGTAGGGGGTTACTTGGGAGGTCAAGGAATAAAAGAAAACAATGCTCACTGTAAAGAAAGAAATGGTTCACTGTAATGTGACTTGAAAATGTCATAAATTCTATATGTGATCTTATGACGTGTTTGGCTTTTGAATATGTTTCTATGAAGTATGTGAATGATATAAATGTTATTGTATAAGCGTTTTATGGAGATTTACTCAAAATGGCATGAACTATTATTTCAATAAAATGTCCCTTTTAAATGCATGTTTTTGAATGGTTGCCATACTTAGTACATTATTGTGCTAACTCTATTCTTCTGTACTTTCTACACAAAGTGTAAGTTATGGATGCTTAACGGATGTCTTGAATGGTGAAGATCTTGATAGATGATTCCCAAGCTCAATGAAAGGAATCCTTAAGTCCAAGGATGTCCTAATGTCATGTCTTACTGTAAAGTGTTTAAATGTAGAATACTTATGTATTATGTTTTAAGGGTCGTGTCCCTAATGTACTCTAATGTTTTTGAGTCTAAGATGGCAAAGAGACTTAAGGTCTAAGTATGTAATAAGATATTATATATATATAAAGTAAAATTTCTAGCATATGATGTGCTATGAAAAGTTTTAAATTTTCTGCTAAATTTACTATGTCAATGCGATGAATGATAACTATGGGCTTGTATACGACCTCCGAGAGATCAAGTAAGCCATGTTACTTCTAGGGGGTGCTCCCTGGATGTGACAAAATAGGTATCAGAGAATGAAGTTTATAAAGTTGTTTTAGGTTCTGAAAGTCTCATATTGCCACATCTAGTAGAGTCTCGTGTTCATTGGTGGTGAGTCGCGACATTATCAAATGATATGAGAGGATATAGGATGATAGAGTTTCCCTTCTTCATCATTATCATATCGTTCCATAGAACTTAACTCTATAAGATCTCTATCTTATGTTTTCTTGTCTGGTGGTCTTTTAGATGTGATTGCTTGGATGACATGATATTGATATGCTTATGGGAGAAAATGTGAGTTTGGATGTTATCTTGGTTTTATGGTTTCACGAGTATGTGTGAAGGTGGATTTTGGATTGTTTTACTGAGGTGATGCCATTTATGGCTATGTATGAGACATATGTGAAATAGCATGTTATATTGAGAAATTTATGTCATGATATGGTTAAAGCATGTTAGAAGTTATTATGGTTAAAAAAATAATAAACTTTTTTGGAATGATATGTCACTATATGGTTTTACATGATTGTAGCTTAAATTATGATTTGAGATTGAAATTCTTAGTGAATACCTATGGAAGCATTCTACCCTAAGATTATGTGCCTAGTGTTCAATATTTCCCTTTGTTTATATGTGGTCTTTGATAAGTTGCCTAGTATGGATGAGAGTCCTTTGTATAGACTTGATCCTACGTGTGAAGATATTATGATTGTCCTTGTAGGGTGATGATGTGGGTTTTAGTGACATATAAGTCACCTTATTGTAATGTCCTAATAAAAAGAAGAAATTTTTATGGATAATCCTCCTTGTTGTTTTCCCCTAATGTTGAATGACCTTGGTGTCTATTGTAATGTATGGAAACCTTATGTGGTTGAATGGTATAACCTAACTTCATAACTGGAGATAAATTGCATAGGTGATAATGTTTAGAATGCCTTGGTTGACTTACTGTAATTCCTTCTAATGTGGTAATCACTTTTAAGTGATGAAAATGAAGGTTGTTAAGTTAAGATCTTCTCAAGGTTGGGTTAAGTTACTCTTAATTGGGTTTACCCTAAGTGGAGGATGGTGATGAACTAGTAAGATTGTAGATATTTTGTACCTTGTCCTTCTATTTTTTCTTGAACTTGAATCTAATGAAGTCTTGATGAACTAGTTCATGAATAGAGTTTTGCATAAAGTATGAATGGCATGAACTTTATATGTTTGGTATGTATTGATTGACATCACCTTAAAGGTATTTTTTAGATTACAAAGTGCATTAAGGGAAAGTTTGATAAAATTCATGGTTTTCTCATGTTGAAGTGCATCTTAACATGCCGATTGTGAATTTGGCTTCATGATACAGGGTAAGAAACTTTGTTTTAGTCACTTTTGATATGTAAGGTTTAGCCTTATAATTAAAAGTTTAGTCTCTTTAAAATGAAATATGTGGAGTCTCTTGAAAACTATATTACTTATATGGTTGGGAAAGCATGATTGTAGGCTCACTCTTGAAAAGTGAAAGCACGTTTAGCTTAGTATTCATGTATGTGCCTAAAATTTGTATTGTTTTCCCCAAATGATGCTTACTGTGAAGGTGAGTACTATGTTATAAATTGACATTTATGAATTGGCTTCCTAATTGTTGTGATGCACTTGGTGTGACCTACCAGTTAGACTTCACTAGGAAGAAATTATAAGCATGCCTTGGTTAAAAAGTTTAGAAATTCTCATGTTACAGTAAAGATGACCTTTGTGCATTTGCTTGGGTATGAACTCATGATACATGTAAGTGTGTTGAGGAGAAGGAAATTCCTCCCTTGATACCACTAAGCAAGGTATGGTTGAGTATGACCTTCATAACACTAGGTCTAACCAATAAAGATCCTTGTTGATTCAATTAACTCAAGTCTTTGTGCATTGAAGTATGAGTGCCTACTTGTTTTGAGTGTTGTTGGAATCTGCCTTAGTATGATTTAAAGAAGGGAGTATGATGCTATTAATAAATGAAGTGTAATGACCATGTTAGGAGAAGGAGAAGGATGTTCCTCCTATGAATATGATAAGAGCCTTGTGATTGATGCATTAAAGAGTGAGTGAATCAAGGTTTTTGCTTGCTTGTGTGCATTGAGTGCAAAATAATGTGAAGTTGTTTTCCTTGTAATTTTGGTGCATTAATTTCTATGTGATGATGATATGAATATGATGAATTCTCTATGATGAATTGAAGTCCTTGTTGTGATTAAAAATGTTCTAAGTGTCATCCGAGGACAAATGTTCCTAAGTGGGGGATATTGTAAGACCCCCAAAATGAGTTAGGGTGTCTAGATCCTAACATGTTTGTATTAATGTTCTAAGGTCCTAAAATTGATTATAATATGGTTAGAGTCAGTGTATAAAGTTTGAGGTGATTTGGAAGTCAAACGTCAAGGGACGACCAAGACATTCGATGATTAGTCCCGTATGTTCCTCATATGTCTATGGATGCTTATATGTGTATCAAAAGAGCTTATGAAGCATTAAAATGAGTTATAATGATGTTTATGTGTATTATATGAAGTTTTGAGAAATTTAGAGGTCAAACGTCCAAGAATGTCAAAGCCGTTCGAAAGATAGCCTTGAGACATGCATGTGTGTGTGTTGTGATGGGGCCTTGCATATTTGGACATGTTTCGAGTATTTGATTTTGGTGAAACTCATGTGGGAGGTCTACAACTTTTTAAGGGTTTTATTTACGTGGGAAACGTCCTGGTATGACTTCAAAAGGGCCCCGCAAAAGGGGCCACAAGAAGGACCCAAGGCTGGTTGAGACACTGCCTTGGCAATGTCAATCGCCTGAACCAAACGACGTCTAGTTGGTCAACAAACGGCCTGTAGGTGAGGAATCGTCGATTCACACTTATCTTGGGCAGGTCTCAACCTAGAAATTGGCCATGGACCAAACGACGGAAGCCAAAGGATGACCAGTCGATTGGGTCCGTCGATGGTGGCCTGTAACTGCTGCCTTGCGTCTGTTTTATTTAAGGGGTGAATGGGAAATTCACCCCACGTCCTAATGTAACAACCCAAAAATAACCATGCGAAGTAATGCCTAAACGTACCTAGAATGCCTAGATTAGACCAAGTTCACACGGCTTGTTCCGCGTGGAAGCAGACCTCAGAACCCATGTACTAGCCAAGCCAACCAACTTGGTGAGTTTTTTGAGCTAGGCAAAGTTGGGACAAACCATGTAGTGCACCCGAATTGAAAAGATTCACCGGATGAGTTTTTACTGGACTTGAAAAGGGTAATCTTAGTTTTGGAGGGTCTAGGGGTAAAATGGTCTTTTCCACGCTAGGGGTAGTATTGTAATTACCTTAAATATTTAATTAATTAATTAATTAATATAAAAAGGTGGGCAATTCGGGTAGGGTTGGCCGAATTTGACCCTTTTCGCAAGTTAAACTTCACCCGGGTTCGATCCTTGGTGGAAGCAATGTTAAATTGAATTAATTAATATTAATTATCTGATTTAAGTAAGGGCATGATGAGTCATTTCACCTACACTTAAAAAACTCAGATTTTTTAATTAATAAATAATAAGGAGTCCTAGTTTGCGTAAGTCGTCAACTAAAACTCCTACACTTACTCTCATGTCTCTCCACTCTATTTCTCACGATTCTCCACTATCTTCTCACGCTTGTTTACCCTTATTCTCACGTTTATTATCAGTAGAAGAACAAAGAACTTGAACACTAAAATTCAAAATAAAAACTAAACTAAAAACGATAAGCAAAAACATTGTTCTTGACGGGTTGTTCTTGATGTTTGGCGGTGAGGCTTTGGTGTCGTTGAGTTGGCTGCCATTGGAGAAGATTTATAGGGTGTTGATCGACAAAAGGTATGGGTTTTATTCCTCTTGGTCCCTTTCCCAAGAGACCCCTAGGATTCTGTCGAATTCTTTTTCGAAAACTAGGAATGTTCCCCGTTGCATGTCCCTGTCACTAGCTCCCATCGAATTTGTAGGTTGGTATGTTTTGCTGGTAGAATTTAGGGAGGTGATTTGTTTTCGTTTTTATTATGTTCAATTATGTATGTTCGGATTTATGTGAGTAATAATCATGCTTTCCGAAACTATGTGTTAAACGTGTGTGTGTGCATTGTGTATGCCGTGGCTTTGGTCATGGGTTTAAGTGTGTAATATGCATGTTAAATTCTTGTGTTTTGTATGCAATTACTTGAAGTCAATCGTGATGTTCATAAGTGGTGTAATGTTGCTGAATTGAGTGAAAATCTTGATCAAATGTAACCACGAAAATGCACAAAATAAACGTACGAAATGTCCAATGAATTGTCCAAAAATCTAACGTATAAAATGTTGAGGAAATGGACTGGAAAGTGTGATCAAATTTCCAGGTTTGCTGGAAATTTGGTTCGGCCAAGTAAGTGGAAAATTTTTGTGTTTTTTAAAAAATAAATTTTAAAATGTATGAGGTCATTAGGGATTGAACCCAAGACCTTACCATATGCAAGCTATAAAAAAATTCAATAATAAAAATGAGGTAAGGGGGATTCGATATGGGGTAAGGCTCAAGTGAAGAGTTAGGAGAAAAATGAAAGAAAAATTAAATGAGTGGGTGTGGGGATCGAACCCACAACCTCTAGGATAGGTGAGGGAGAGAGGAGAAAAATGAAAGAAAAATAAAATGAGATGTGTGGGGATTGAACCCACAACCTCTCGGATAGACAAGGAAGTCAGGAGAAAAATTAAATAAAAGAAAAATGAGGTTGTGAGGGATCGATCCCACATCCTCTTGGTCAAAAACAGAAAAGTCAAGGAGAGAAAAGAATGAAAAAGAAATGTAGGTGTTGGGATTTGAACTTGGGTCCCAAAGCTGAAATTTTAAATCAAAATTTAATATAAGAGTAAGTGTTGCTCAAGGGATTTGAAATCGGGTTCCCTTACCCAATTCTGTTTTGATAAATAAGTCTTACATGAATAAATATTTAATGAATGTTGCCTATAAGAATCGAACTCGAGACCTTGGCATACCTACAAGATGCATAAGTCTTGTACCATATAATCTTGGGTAAGTATGAATCACTTAGACGGATTATGAACGAACCCTCTTGTCTTGTACGTATGGATCCATAAGTCCAGCGTACGTCTAAAAGTAAGTGAACCTAAGATGTATGTAATGAAATGATGTGAACCCAGGAGGGTTAAGTAAGAGTGTGAAACACACTAAAAGGCCAAGTGCATTGGCATAAGACGAAATGAACATTCACGTGATGAGGTGAGTAATTATGTTATACTATGATGCTAATGAAAAGAGTGACTACATGACTATAGGTTAGTGCAAGTGAGACAAGTTGCATCTACGCCTAAAAATCAATGTCCCTAAATGAATTTTCTAAGAAAGTATATTTATGCTAAACGATGAATAAATCAAGAAAGAGTGGCTACATGAGGATAGGCTAGTACAAGTTAGACAAGTTGTATCTACGCCTAGAATTAATGTCCCTCAAAGTAAATTCCAAGAGAGCATATGTATGTTATACGATGAAAAAATAATGAAATGTGAGTAAAGATGAAATGAAAAGATGTTAAGAAAGAACAGGGTGGCATCACAATATGAGGCTAATGCAAGTGAGACAAGTTGTACCTACGCCAATATAAGGTCACCAAAAGTACTCACCTAAGAGAGTATTGAATATCAAGAGTCAAGTCTCAATCACACTCTATATGTAATTTTAAGGACAATTCACACTTAATACGTAAAGAAGATATGATAAATCATCTAATGAGCTATGACTACCTCATGCTAGAAGCAAGCTTCGACAATATATGAGTTGAATGTAAATAGGAACTTTAAACGGAGCACCGATAGGCTAGCTATGAGTGGTGATGCCTTCTTTCGGGAAGGGCGGAGGTTCACGTAATTCTCATGAGATGAGACTGTCCACCAAGGTGGGTATGGTTCTCCCTAAATCTCCTAGTCTTTGAACTATGCTGCCAACATAGGGAACTAGCCAGTGGTTTTCCACCTAAGCGAGCTAGGGGTGTTTTGGTTTCACCTTGGCCAGTGACTCCACATCTGTTCGGTGTAAGGAAGACACCGGATTTCATGATGCTCACATGATCTATGTCGGTTAAAGTTGAAGTTCCTCAAAGTATGAAAGATAATGAAATGAATGATACCAAAGGTGTTTGGATAGGATAATCAAGAGGTGAACTAGACTCAAGAAATGACACTAGGTCATTCTTGGTCATTGCACAGTGAACCCGATCAGAGTCATAAACAACATCCTAGGTATAGCTGGTGTTCACACTAGCCTACGAACGAATAAAAATGAAGTAAGTATGAATGAATGAAGCAGACTCTGTGTTTGCTAAAGAAGGCTCCCTAGTTGAGGTCCCATATGTTGAGCCCTCATTTTGGGAAGTCCTAATGTTAAGTCCGTGATTCCAATGTCTCATGGCATATGAACGAATACTATGTAATATATGTATGTGCTATATGAAATATGTTATGTGCTGTGTGAAATATGAAAAGAATGATGATGCATGTTACTCTCATAGCATGACTTTCC
This sequence comes from Solanum sitiens, assembly GCA_016801875.1. Lineage (NCBI taxonomy): Eukaryota > Viridiplantae > Streptophyta > Magnoliopsida > Solanales > Solanaceae > Solanum > Solanum sitiens. The sequence goes on from JABWTJ010001056.1 coordinate 50,556, forward strand.
TAATCTGATTTTGCAAGTCCAACTTACTTGGCTTTCCATAATTCATATCGTTAGGGGAGAGCTCTTCTTAATCATGCATGTCCTTGGTGTGTACTTTCATACACCCATACTTAGTACAAGTGTCTACTAATCCCATACATTATACAATTTTAGGTGCAGGTTTAGGAGGGTGTTTAAGACATTCATTGCAGTTGTTCGGACATCAGAGCTTTTCATCTCGACTTGGTAGGTTCTCATGCATTCGAGAATGCCTGTCGTTATGTTTCTAGCTTAGTAATAGGTTTAGGCTAGTGGAGCATGCTCCACTAGTTTTCTATCCTATTTTGTTCAGAATTATGTAATGGTGCCATTTTGTCAATTGTTACTTATGCTATAAGACTATTTATTTCAAGATTGAATGATTCTTTATTAGATGGTTGATACACATGAGCAATGAACTTATTTATACACATATGCATGTTATAACTATGAAGTCTGTGTACACTTCCAACAAAACAAAAAGTTTCAAATTTTCCGCTAAAATTAACCTAACGAATGTAATGACGACGTAAGTAGGCTTGTATGCGACCTCTGAGAGGTCAACGACGCCGGTTTTGACTAGGGCCTAGATCCCAGTCGTGACACCTAACCTGACCCTAATAGGATTAATTAGCTATTTTTGGGTGTATATAAGGGATAAAAAACGTGATCAATCCATTCCCAATCCATATACACGAAATAAACCTTTCCCTCCAAAAACCTTCTCTCTAGAAACCTCCATTGTTGGTGAAGCTCAAGAACAACTTGGAGCATAGATTCCTATTTTTTCTACATCAAGTTATAAAGGTTTTCATGAATAAAAAGGTATGGTGATCCTTCGTCTCTAGTTATCCTTCCATTTAGAGAGTTAATCTCTAAGTTTCAAAAGAGATTTTATGATCAAAGTTCTCGTTCTTCAATCTAGCCATGGGTTCTTTCTAAAAAACGTTTTGAATGATTAAATCATGATTAATTGAAGTTAATATATTGTTTTTAATGTGATTTTGAATCAAATTGCATGATTAACCCATGTTTCCTCCGAAAATGGATTTAGTCCTTGCATGGGATTTGTTATCATTGCTTCTTAATGGTTGAATTGTGATTCTCTTACGCTGAATTGCTGATATTTACTGTTATTTACGTGAATTGATTATGATTTGATGACGAAGGATCCATGTGGATATAGTATGAAGATTTGAGCATGCCTAGCCTAGATATCAATGTGATCACTATAATGTTGACCTTTTAAGGTATAAAAGTGGAAATCGATTATGTTGTGGTTCATATAGCTACTGCCTTGGGTTAATACATAGGTTGAATTGTTAATATAAAGATGATATGATCAAAGTAAAGAAGTCTTGGTTTAATTGATCTAAGTGCTTCTAAGCTATTAAGTAGTAACTTATGATTCACTGTAACGTTGCCTTTTTAATGATTTAATGTTGAAATCGATTAGGTGAAGATGACTACAGCTACTATTTTATGTTGATGTTATGAATGAATTATGGGTATAAACCCTTGATGATTTATATCAATGGAACTTTTATAAGGATTAATTTACATTTTTTAGCCAAAACGTTTCGAGTGCTATGAACCTAATGTGATCTCAATTTAGGGTAGAAGAAACATGATTTAGTCGTGATTATTATGGCTATAGCTACTACCCTAGGTTGGTATTATTGGTATATTATGAATGTTAATCATGATAAACAAAGTAAAGTATATTAATGACTAATCTATGACTCTGTACTTTCTAGTATATATGTGATGCCTTGTATCATGTCATAGTATGAACTTGTAGCGACTTGTACATGGATTCTTTTATGGTTAAATCACCTATAACTACTTCCCTATATATGAATTATTGATGAACAAGGTGTATTGATCAATGATGATCAAAGGGTAAGAAATTGGTAAGAATGCTTATCTCTTCTACTTTCCTTATAGTATTGTAGTTGATGAATCCTTGTATGGAATTGTGTGGTATGGTTCACTTATGGTGGCGGTGTTTACTTTATTGTCATTATATATGTGTTGACCATGGACTTGAAGGCAAATTGATGACTATATGAATGAGTGGTTATGATGATCACTTTATGTGTAACTTGTGCCTAGTCTTCCATTATAGTTGTGAACCTAGGTTGTGTTACTATTGTTATGAGCATGTGAATGACTATGTAAGAGAATGTGTAGGTGCTCCATGGGTTAAGTGTTAATGATTGATGACCCCTACCCATGTACCCTATGTGATTGTGTGAATAGATAATGTTAGGAGTCTTAAAGTATACTATGAAGTTGACTTGTCTCCTATGCTTAATTGCATTGTGTGGTCTATACTTGAAAGTGTAATATGGTCTTAAGAGGGTGGCTTCCTCAATCAGTTGTTGATATCCATTATGTGATCATGTCGACCAATGTACACACACTCACACTTCATGCATGCTTAAAAGTAGGAAAGGTTATGGTGTCTAAATGAAATGTAGTTCTCATATTCACTAGTGTCTATTACGATGCATGTTAAGCTTATGTGTATGATGAAGTATGAATGTGCATAGAGTCATAGTGGGTTATATGAAAGGATTGCTCATATGGTTATACCTATACACTTATACCTTGATTTATGAACATGTGCGATATTTATGTGTTATGTGAAAGGTTTGATCACATATATGTACACACACACATGAATGATGATCTAGTAAATAGAGGGGCCTTGAGTGGGGTGCCCAAGAATACTCTAAACTAGATAGGTGCTTGAATATGCTATAATCATATAAAGAATTAATATCTTAAGCCTATTTTTTATGAAAATGTACTTAAAGGCTTTTCAATAAAGGGAACTTAGATTAGCACCGAGTGAACTTGACATTGAGAGGTGTTGACTTCCCTAGGAGGAAGATTCACCATTTGTCCCTTATAGAGTTTTGACTTCCCTTAGAGGAATACTCACCTATGGACCCACATGAGGTGTTCAATTCCCTTTGAGGAAGGGTTCACCCATGTTTTCTCATGAGATGAGTCCCCAATTGCCCAATGGCATGTACATAGGATCTAGCAAAGTGAATTCATTTAGGATGCTAGTATATATGCTAATGTTCTACCTTGGCTAGGTAGGAACACCTTCTATTGGTGTAAGGCTCTACAACACCAAATTTGATGTTTAGAACCCATGGTCATAGTGTCAGTTAAGGCTATAGTTTCACTAAAGTAAAATTGACAATGGGAGTAAAGAACTAGGATCCTAACTAGGGTGACTTAAGTGAGGTTACATAGTATATGTGGAAGTAATGAACCCATCTAGACATTGCACAAGTAGCTCCCTAGGAAGTCCTAGGAAGGGGACCTAATGTATATGATTATTATTATGTCTTTATGCATGATATTTTAGAAGTTGTCTACTTGTTATGAAGATGTGTATGATATGAATCTATATGATGTGATATTACCCTTATATGCGCTATGTTGGTCTAAATGACTATATGATGAAGGTCTTATATTGACATGAATTTGTCTTTACTTGTTATGAGGATGTATGAATTGTATGTTAAGGTTTATGGTCACATGAAGAGTTTACTAAGTATGTGTGGGGTTATGGGGCTTCACATGTGCATTTCACTAGTAGACTAATATTAGGGTCATGAATAAGGTCTTATAATTATGTGTATGAAAAGAAGTAAAAGTATGTGTAAGTTGAAAGTAGCGTACTATAATAGTCGTATGGTATTATCTTGAATGTGTCTTTGATATGTTATGGTTATATGATGATATGTGTTGGCTTATGTAGGTTATATGCATGTTTCCTTGTGGCCTTAAGGTTATGCATTGCACCAAGTATCACTAGGGGGTTACTTGGGAGGTCAAGGAATAAAAGAAAAGAATGCTCACTGTAAAGAAAGAATGGTTCACTGTACTGTGACTTGAAAGTGTCATAAATTCTATATGTAATCTTATGAAGTGTTCGGCTTTTGATTATGTTTCTATGAATTATGTTAATGATATAAATGTTATTGTATAAGGGTTTTATGGAGACTTACTCGAAATGGCATGAACTATTATTTCAAGAATATGTCCATTTTAAATGCATGTTTTTGCATGGTTGCCATATTTAGTACATTCTTGTGCTAACTCCATTCTTCTCTACTTTTTACAAAAAGTGTAGGTTATGGATTCTTAACGGATGTCTTGAATAGTGAAGAGCTTGATTGATGATTCCCAAGCTCAATTAAACGAATCCTTATGTCCAAGGATGTCCTAATGTCATGTCTTATTGTAAAGTGTTTAAATGTAATATACTTATGTATTATGTTTTAAGGGTCGTGTTCCTAATGTACTCTAATGTTTTTGAGTCTAATAAGGTAAAGAGACTTAAGGTCTAAGTATGTAATAGGATATTATATATATATATATATAAAGTAAAGTTTCTAGCATATGATGTGCTATGAAAAGTTTTAAATTTTCTGCTAAATTTACTATGTCAATGCGATGAATGATAACTATGGCCTTGTGTACGACCTCCGAGAGGTCAAGTACACCATGTTACTTCTAGGGGGTGCTCCCCGGATGTGACAAGGCTAAAGGATGATAGAGTTTTATTTTCTTCATTACTCTTGAATCGTGCCATAGAACTTAACTCCATAAGGTCTGTCTCTCTTTTGTTCCCTTGTCCGGTGGTCTTATATGTGTGATTTCTTGGAAAGGGGAGATGTTCCTAAGTTTGAGGGAGATAAAAGGGTGAGCTTTGATGTTATGATGGTTTTGTGGCTAGAAGTGTAAATGTGAAGGTGAGTTTTGAGAATTGTGATGTGATTCTATTTATGGCTAGGTGTGATTTATGAGGTTGGAAGTATTGTGATGAGAAATTGTATGGTGATGTATTTCTAAGCATGGTAAGTGTATAATTATTGAATAAAGTGCCTTTGATAGGAAATGATTCATCTTGTGATTATGCTCAATGATGGTAGAAATGTTTTAAGGTGTAAATTTGAGGAATGTGAGAGAATGTGAAGATTTTGTAGAATTTGAAGGCAACTTTCTTGTGTGGTTAATGTTTCATAGTTGTTCTTGTGATGAGTTGAAGTTCTTGTGTAGGTTTATCCTAAGGAGGAAATGTGGTATGAATACCAAGTAAGGGAGTTTAATTCCATGAGTTTGAGTTAAGTAGTATCTAGGAGTTGAATGAGGTGATGTTTAAGAATGTTTGTCTAGGCTTGAATCCTGAGAGGAGAGTGTTACGCTTGACTAGTAGAGTTGATGTTTAGTCTTGATGTACATGAGTTGAGGGTAGGGTGAGTTCCTACCTTGTGAGAGGCATAATGGTGCTTGGAAGTATGAGACCTTGAAGATGGCTTTACCCTAAGTGGGGGAGAATGAGTTGAGTGGAAAAAGGTGGTTTTGAGTATGAAGTGTATGAGTGAGTTATCATGTGTTGAATAAGAAGTTAGATGACTTAAGGTCTAATGGTAAAGAAGCAAGTTAAATCTAAGTTTTGCATGATGAATGCTAGGTAGGATTGCATGTAGTGTACTTAATCCAAGAGAATCATCATGGGTCACTAAGTGGGAGTGGGAGTATGGGATGCTCTCTCACATTGCACTTAGTGTAACTTACCAAGTCTCTTTGGAGTAAGTTAGAATGGTATTTTCTCTCATATTCTCATGCCATCTTGTTAAAGTTGCTTGGAAGGTGCATTATAGAAATTTTAAGCATGTGACACAGTGAAGTTTTGAGTTCACTGTAAAGAAGTTCAAATTTTGCGAAAATTGCATTTTTCATGAGCAATGGTTTCAATGTGTTTAGAAATGATGTTATGATCATGTTTAATGTTGGAGAAGGTAGTTCATCCATAGGTGAAGAACTGAAAGTGAGATTGAATTTGTGAAGTTTTGCGAAGTTGCCTGTGTACAGTGATGCTCACTGTAAAGTTTCTCATTTTTGAAGAATTTTTTTTGTCTTGAATTGAAGTTTTAATGTGTGCAAAAGTGTTGTACATGAGCACGTTTAATGTTGGAGAAGGCAGTTCCTTCATAAAAGAAGGTTAAGAATGAATTGTGACTTAGTGAAGTTTGGCAAAAGTTGCTTATGTTGCTAGTGTTTGAAAGTGTGAAATGATGCTCCTTGTTAGTTTATGCTTTGACTTTTGAGGTTTTAATAATGATTTCAATGTGTTATGTGATGCTAAGTGAGTCCTTGATGGTCCTAGATTTTAGTGTCATTCGACGAATGTTATCCCAAGTGAGGGAGAATGTAACGCCCTAAAATGAACTAAAGTAAACTAGAGATTCATGATGGTTTATTGAGTTAATTTTAAGTTGAAATGAGTTAATTTAGTTCCCTTAGGCAGTGTGTGAATTTTGGTTAAGTTTGGAGGTCAAACGACCAAGAACGTCCATGACGTTCGAAAGATATGCCTTAGAAAGTGTTCTTGTGTCTTTAGGTGTTTGAGTGAGTTTTATGTGTTCATTTTGCTTGATTTTGGTGTGATATGTTCCTAATACCCACAATACCATGTTTAGGAGTTTAACATTCGAGTAATACCCCACCTAGGACCCACAAGGGGGCCCTAGAGAAGGGCCCAAGACATGGACCAAAGCTGCCAAAACAGTGACCAAATGACGACCCAAAGGACAGTCCGTTAGTCAACCAACGGTCCATCGACCTAGGGCGTCGATTATATATTCTAGGAAGAATGGACAGGATCCAAATGGAGCAAAGTCTCAAACAACTAGACCCAACCAACGGACCATTGATAGACAGACGGTCCGTTGGTCCCCAACCGTCGATTGACACTGTCAAAAGCTGTCTTTTCCTGTTAAGTCTTGGGGTGTTTGGGAAATTCACCCCAAGACTTTTATGACCCTAGGACGTTTAATTTAGAGGTTTTTAGGTATATTTACGTGTTCTAAACCCTAAGACCTAATTTTAGACTTCACTTTCCCAAAACCCAAAATCCCTCTTCCTTAGTAGACTCTCTCAAGTCACCATGGAAACTAGAAGTCAAGAAGGAACTAGGAGGGCTTTTATAAATAAAAAATCCTTGGGTTTTCTTCTATATGAGGTATGGTATCCATCCTTTAACTCTCTTCCATTCGACGAGTCCCTTCTAATTTATTTTCAAAAAGGGTTTTGAACCCTAGTTTCTTCTATCTTCAAATCTAAATATGGTCTTGCATGAAAACGTTTGTAATGATTCCAAAATAGTGTTTCTAATGTTAGTTGATGATTTTAATGATAAAACCTCAATGAAATCATGTTAAAGGTTTTCTTCAAATGTTGGCTTAAAAAATTGGTTAAATGAGCTTAGTTTTGTAGTCTTTGAACTTTACTTATGTTGTTATTGATGTTTAGCTTCTGCCCTAAGGGCTAATTTATGATGAATTATTGATAAAAACGATATAGGTTATGGAAGCTTTGATTGAAGGGTAAGTTGGTTATGTTTATTAAGCTTTGGTTATGAAATACTCTTTAGTGGTATGGTCCACCTTCTTGGTGGCGTGTTTACTTGACTTATATGAATGAGAAGTTACTTATTCAATGTGAATGAGGCCATGAAGGCTTGTTATGTGCAGTAAGGTTGCAAATGATATTATTCTTGTTAAATGTGTTTTATGAGACTATTATGTGAAGTAGGCTAGAGAGTATGCCTAAATGACTTATATGATTATGTAAAGTATGTTAAAGTTTGTGATGTGATGCAAGAATGTCTAAGCATGTATAGAATGTGTTTACACTAAGTGGGGGATTATGAGTAGAGTAGTAAGGTTACTAAAGCTTGAAACCAAATACTTCATAGTAGCTTATTCATGTTATGGAGTCTTTCATATCAGTATAAGTTGCATGTTCTCCATATGTCATGCATGTCTTAGATGACACTATGTTAGTTATGTTTTGAAAGATTCTATTTTCATTAAAATGTATATTTGATCAAATTCATGTTTCTCAGGTTGTTATGCATTTTGAATGATGAGTGTCCACTTGATTTCATGAGATGTTATGATGAACATGCTTGATAACACTTTGGATGTGAGGGTATTTTAGGCCCCACGTTGAGGTGTTGATTTCTCATTAAATTAGAAAAGATAAATTTCTTTTAAGAATATGTGACTTTGTGATTTGGGAAGTGTTATTATAGGCTCACTCTTTAGAAGTGACAGTGTGTCTACCCAATTTCATTAATGTGTTCCTATGAATTATAATCATTTCCCTAAGGGATGCATGTTCATGGAAACTGTAACGACCCGCAAGTACCCGCTACAAGTTAGGGCAACCCTCGGATCGCGACTCGGCATACTCGACTTCTCGTAGGTCTTGTACAAGCCTCTTGACTTCATTACATAAAATCATGCATAAATGGAGGGAATTTAAAAACTTTCTTAAAACATAAACCAAAAGGTCATTCATAAAAGCGCGGAAGCATCTCTAATAACATTGTCTCAAAAACCATCTAACTTCAACATGAATGAAAATCATCGGGACGCAGCCACATAAAATCTAAAATATAAATTAAGACATAAAGGAACATAAAGTTTCATCCTCGAAGAAATGAGGACTCACCACTTATTCTATTTTTGGAAACCTTGGAACTCTACCCTTCAAGCAACTCTATCTTCTCAAGAACTTACGTGGACAACATGTAGGCAATATGCGTTAGTACAATATGTCCTAAGTATGAAAACTAACATACCAAACATAAGATATCTCAAAGGTTTAGCCAATAATAGACATAATCATAACAGATAAAGACATAAGTATATCATGAATATCATAACATTATAAAGAATCATAAATTATATTAAAGTTCATACTTACTTACTTAATTACTTGTCCTTCTTACTCAAATGAACTACACCACAAGCTACCTCCAAGTACACTTGTTCAAGGCTTATGTAGCATCCCATACTACTACCAATGATAAGTACCTCTCTTCGGTCATTCATGGTCGTAATCAACTATCATAATTAAGATCCAAGTTCTTCATAATAAAGATTAATATACCCTTATCGTCCCCTCAAGGCACACTTGTGCAATGTACAAAAGGCAGCCCATACTACCCTACATACTAAGCCTATCTTGAAAGCCATCCTTAACATGTTCACCCTACATAGACTCATCATTACTTAACTTCATCAACAAATATTATATCATCTTTAGTCTACTATACTAGGAAAGGCAACACTAGTCCAATCATATCTTCAGTCTATTCTTCATTGGTGACCCTAGGTTATACCTTGTGCAATGCACTTATGATGTCCCATACCACTATTCATCCAAAGTACTACAGTTGGATCCTTTCCTTATTAATTATTACTTTGGAGACTAGCCCCTATCATTATCTTTTGAAAACTATGTGATACTTCTTTAAACATGTATAAGTTGCTTAATCATATGGATCATACGAGATACTTTTTAAGGTATATCTTCATCCTTTAATCATGAACACTACGAGATACCCCTTGGACATGTCTAAGTCAACTCATACATTACGAACACTATGAGATACCCCTTGGGCATGTGTAAGTTCATTCATTGCTTATGAACACTACGAGATGCTTCTCAAGTATGTCTAAGTCCATATGATATAGAGATCTCTACTAGGATACCTTGACTCTACTATGTGAAGGACTCCCGCCTCATGAGACCTAATGGAATAGTCAGCACAACTACTAGGTGTGGCTCTCCTTTCTACTTGGAGTCCGGATCCTTGCTAGAATATTCGTCTCACATTTCATATCCACTTGGAGTCAAGCATATACTCCATGGTTTACTTGTCAAGCCTTGCTCAACCTTCTCTCATAGGTAGATTATAGGATCTTCTAGTCTTAGCTTTCTTCTCACATTCTTCAATACTAGGTGAATATAGCAATAATTCATTCTTTAAGGTTCAATTCCATTAAGACCAATTTAAATCAATCAAGTCTAGTTCAATTCATACCTCGGTGATTCAATCATGATCAAAACATATAATACAATCAAGATAAGAAGAATCAACACAAAACCTTCATCTAGTCTCTAATGCAATAAGATTAGCATGATCACCTTCAAATTCAATTACTATAATTAACCATAAAAATTCCATAAAAAACAGTTTATAATAATCATATAAATATAATTAAATGCTATCCACCAGATTGGGATCACAATCAAGCGTTACCCACAATGCAATCACAAACCTCTCTTGAATGGGGTTCATTGGATTCACAATTGAAGGGAAACTAGTAGGTCTACATGGATGGAAGAATCCATGAATAAATAAGATTAACATACCTTAGATTATAGCCTGAAATCTTCAAACCTTGGTTAAATCATCCTAAAGCAACCTCCAATTTCTTTTGTTCTTCATGATGGTTGTGGGAGGGTTTTGGAAGAGAAATGTTTTTGATTTTGATTCTAGGGTCTTATTGGCTATTGTGATGCTTAAATACTCATCAAATACCTAAAATAACCGCTCATAATTAATATAAAGTTCCCAAAAGACCCCTGCAACTATTAGACATTTAACCAACTCAAATTTGACTTAAATACGACGCGACCAAATTTGGGCACTTACTGCGCGTCGCAGAGGCATTTTTGATTCTTGATTCAGGAAAATAGTTGTGGATAGAATGATTCGTGATGTCCCTGGGTCGCAGGGTAAAAATTTACCTTTGAGTGATGGCTCCGCGTCATGCAACAGCCTCCACATCTTGGCTGCCCGGCAGCTTCACAGGCATATGTTTGGGTCCTCCTCGGGGACCCTTGGGCTGGTACTCGGGCGTCTTTCTTGGAATTTTCAACCCATTAAATGTCAGGCTGTGTATATGAACCATATATACTCAATTTTACCCTCAAACCATCCTCCAAAACTACAATACAAAACCTTACGACACTCTAGTTTTAGTTCCACTAGTTTTCGGACGTCTTAGGCGTTCTTGGGCGTTTGACCTCCAAACTCTTCCAAAGTTTAGGGATAAGTACCCTTAGTGAGTTGTTGTAGATTGAATCCTAAGAGGAGGGTGTTATGCTTGACTTGTAAGGTTGATGTTTAGTCTTGATGTGCATGAGTTAAGGGTAGTATGAGTTCCTACCTTTTGAGAGGTATAGTGGTACTTTGAAGCATGCAACCTTGAAGATGGTTTCACCCTATGTTGGGGAGAATGATTTGGGTAGAAAGGGAGTTGATATCCTTATCTTTCCTTCTATCTTTATTCAAGCTTAAGACCAAAATTGTTGGTAGTTTGGTAATGATGAAGAGTCTTGCAAATTAGTATGAGTTGCATTTCTCCTTATGTTATGAGTGGCTTTGATGGTATAATGTTTTGTATGCTCTTGATTGTATCAAGATTATATAGGGATTTTCGTAGTCAACCTATATTTCTCATGTTAAGGTGTAGCTAATGATATTGCTTAATTGCTTCAAAGTTGTTTTATCATCGTAACACCCTAAGACGAACTAAGGTGAACTATAGCTTCCTGATTGTTTCTTGAGTTAATTTGAAGTTAAAATGAGTTATATTGATATTCTTATGCAGTGTGTAATGTTTGGTTATGTTTGGAGGTCAAACGTCCGAGAACGTCCATGACGTTCGCAAAGTGTGCCTTAGAAAGTGCTTGTGTGTCTTGATGTGTTTGACTGAGTTTTGCGTGTTTATTTTGCTTGCAATTGGTGTGGAATGTTCCTATGACCTATTATACTATGTTTAGGGGGTTTACGTCTAAGTACGACCCCACCTAGGACCCACGAGGGGCCCTAGAAGAGGACCCCATCTCTAGGAAAGAAGCTGCCAAGCAGTGACCAAACGACGGCCACAAGGGATAGACCATTGGTCAAATGAAGGCCCATTGACCTTAGGTGTCGACTTTCACTAGAAGGTTCACAAGCCTGTACCAGTAAGAATCTAAATGCCCATCGACGGACCCCCACCAACAAGGCGTCGATGGGCAGACAGTCCGTTTGTGTGGACTCGTCGATGGTGCCTGTGAATGTTGTTTTTCTGCCAAGGCTTGGGGCGATCGGTAAATTCACCCCATGTCTTTTATGAACCATGGACATTTATTTTAGGTTTTTTTAGGTATATGAAGTAGTTCCGAACCCTAAGACCTTATTTTAGACCTCATTTCCTAAAACCCAAAACCCCTCTTTGCTAAAATACTCTCTCAAAGTCACCATGGAAGCTAGAAGTCAAGAAGAGCTAGGAGGGATGTTGGTGGTGGTGTGCTTCATCGAAATCAGTGGTTTTCATGTATTTTGAGGTATGGTAGTCATCCTTGAACTCTTTTCCATTCAAGGAGCCCCTTTCTAAGAGATTTCTAAAAGAGTTTTCCAACCCTAACTTCTTCTGTCTTTGACTCTAAATACGGGTCTTGCCTTTAAACGTATCTAATGATTCCAATATGATGTTTCTAATGTTAGTTTGTTATTTTAATGCTAAAACTTCAATTAAATCATGTTAATTATTTTTTTTCAATTTCTGGCTTAAGAAATGGGTTGAATGAGCATGATATTGTAGTCTTTGAGCTTTGGTTTGCTTTTATTGATATTGTTGTTTAGCTACTGCCCTAAGGGCTATATTATGATGAATTGTTGAATGAATTATTATGGGTGATGAAAGCTTGGATTAAAGAGTAACTTGTTTATCTTGTTTAGCTTTAACTATGAAATGCTCTTGGGAGGTGTTGTCCACCTCTGGTGGCGGTGGTTACTTGAATTGTATGAATATTTAGTTAATTGTGTATTGTGATGAGCCCATGAATGAATATTATGTGAAGAAAGATGGAAATGAAGTTATTCTTGTTAATGTGTTTTATGAAGATTGTTATGAAAAGTATGCTAAGGATTATGTCTAAATGACTTATATGATTATGTGAAACATGTTAAAGTGTGTGATGTGATGAAAGAAGGTCTAAGAATGTATAGAACTCAATGTAAATGAAATGATGCTTATGTGCAAGGTGTGTTCACATGTACACAAACTCACACTTAAATCAATGAATGAAGATAAGTTACGTCAAAAGGGTAGTTTTGGGGTGAATACTATTCGTGAGTTGAGAAGAAGTGTTTAGTAGCAACCTCACAATTCTCAAGAGCTTTCTAATGTAGGTTGAAGGATGGATACCCTTCGTGAGTTGAGATGTGATTCTAAAAGTTATCTTTGAGCTTTAGTAATGAATGTTGAGAATCCGTGGGGAATTATGATTAGCACTGAGAGGTTATGAAGAAGGGGTGGTTACACTTCGTGAGTTGAGAAGTTGTAGTCCAATGTACCTCTTTAGATGAGTACTCCTCGTTAGTAGAGAATGAGTTACTTAGTAGAAATCTCCTTATCCCTTAACTATGCGCCCACATAGGTGTAGCTGTTGAGAAAGCCATGTAAAAGCTAAAAGTAATGCCTCACACTAGGAAAGTGAGGAGACCCTCCTCCGATAAGGGAAGTATCGGAACTCCATGTTTAGATCTGATGGTATATGTTGGTTAAGCTAACCCCCACCAATGTAATGAAAGTACTAGGTCGTCTTAAAGAGTGTACTACTTAGGGTAGGTAGTAGAATGGGACGTTATCTATCCATTGCACTAGGTAGGCATTCCGAAAGGAAAGTCTTTGTTTGTCTTCTATAAATTTAATGAGCTAAGTCTTCTAAAAGAGTGTACTACTTAGGGTATGTGGTGGAATGGGACGCCATCTACTCATTGCACTAAGTAGGCATTCCTAAAGGGAAGTCTTGGTGTGTTGTTGAGTGTCCTTCTAATGTCTTCTCATTGAGTGGGGACTTGTTCTCCCGAGGCGATAAAGACTAGACGGGGTAGTCTTGGGGATCACCTAGGTGTGTATTGAAGGAGGTGTATGGTTGTTTCCTTCATGTCTTACCTTGGTGAGTCCTAGGGTAAGCTGAACTGTGGAAACTCCTATGGAAATGAGTTCACTTCCTCATGGAACCACTTTGGGAGTTCACTGTTTTGGGATTAGAGTAGTTCAATGTAAAGTCAAAGATGGTTCACTGTAATTTGTGAAAGAATACTGTAAAATGGTCCTTTTTGTGAAAATCTTGGAAATCCTTCTCTAAGTTTAAATGATGATTCTTATGTTGTTTATTTCGAATTTCATGAAGGTTTTACTTATTAGGCATGAAAGTGTATTGATACAAAAATGTCCCCTTTTGCATATTTTTACATATGCCATACTTAGTACATTATTTGTACTAAACCCATACTTTTCTATACTCAATAAGTATAGGTTGGAGACTTTTTAAGACTAGAAGGCGAACCTTGGGAATCTACTATCTCAAGACAAAGTATGTCCTCATATATCCGAGGGCATAGTCCTATTTTCTTAGTTTCTATCTTTAAGGCTTAATGTGTATTTGTTTTAAATGTAAAGGGCCGTGTCCCTAAGATTATTTATGTCATGTCTTTATGTTGGCTTGTGAAGACAAGATCATTCTTTAAGTTTTATGAAAGATGTTCCTTTTATTATTTAATTCGTCAAAAGTTTTAAATTCAACACTACAATTCATGTCTTATGTAATAAATGATAGCTAAGGCTTGTACAAGACCTTCGAAAGGTCAAGTACGCAATCTTTCCGACAAATGGGTGCTCCGTTCTTTTAGAAGGTACTTTCGGATCGTGACAAACTTGGTATCAGAGCATAAGGTTAGGGTCTAAAAGTCTCACAAGCCACATCTAGTGGAGTCTTCGTCATTGTTATGAGTCGCGACACATCCATGGACAAGAGGCTATAGCACGATAGAGTTTCACTTTCTTCATTACTCTTGTATCGTGCCATAGAACTTAACTCCATAAAATCTCTTTCTTCTTCTCCTTTGTCCAGTGGTTTTCTAGGTGTGATTTCTTGGAAAAGGAGATGTATCTATGTTTGAGGGAGAGAAAGGGTGAGTTTTGATGTTATGTTGGTTTTGTGGCTAGAAGAGTAAATGTGAAGGTGAGTTTTGAAAAATTGTAATGTGACGCCATTTATCGCTATATGTGAATTATGAGATTGGGAGTGTTATGATGAGAAAATTTATGGTGAGGTAGTTCTGAGCATGGTAAGAGTTGTAATGATTGAAGGAAGTACCTTTTAAAGGAAATGAGTTACCGTGTGATTTTGTTCAATGTGGTAGAAATCTTTAAGATGTAAATTTGAGAAATGTTGAGAGAATGTGAAGATTTTGTAGGAGTTGAGGGCACCCCTCTTGTGTGGTTAATGTTTCATAGTTGTTCTTATGATTGTGTGGGAGTTCTTGTGTAGGTCTACTCTAAGGAGGAATTGTGATTTGAATACCTAGTAAGGGAGTTGTGGAGTTATGCTAGCAAAATAGTGGAGTTTATATAGTAAGATTTTGATTTTCGAATGAATCTACTTTAATTGGTAGAAAGGGAAAGGAAGAGTTTTGTTCCATGAGATTGAGTTAAGTGGTGCCTAAGCGTTGAATGATATTATGTTTAAGAAAGTTTGTCTAGGCTTTCATCCTAAGAGGAGAGTGTTATGCTTGACTAGTAGATTTCATGTTTAGTTTTGATGATCATGAGTTAAGAATAGTATGAGTTCCTATCTTGTGAGAAGCATAGTGGGAATTTGAAGTATGAGGCCTTGAAAAAGGCTTTACGCTAAGTGGGGGAGAATGAGTTGAGTAGAAAGGTAGTTCATATACTCATCTTTCCTTTTTGTTTATCCAAGCTTAAGACCAAATCCTAGTAGTTTGGTAATGATTCAGAGTCTTTCATAATAGTATGAGTTGGATTTCTCCTTTTGTTATGAGTGTCTTGATGGAAAAATGCTTGGGAGGCTCTTGAAATTATCATGATGGCATGAGAAAGAATAGTAGTCAACCTATGCCCTCTTGTTAAGGTGTAGCTAATGATAGTGCTTAAATGCTTCAAGTTTTTTTGAATATGAAGTGTATGAAATGAAGTTATATGACTTAAGGTCTAAAGTTAAAGAAGAAAGTTAAAGCTACGTTTTCACATGATGAATGCTAGGTAGGATTGCATGTAGTGTACTTAGTCTAAGAGAATCCTAAAGGGCCACTAAGGGGGAGTGGTAGTATGGGATGCAACTCTTACATTGCACTTAGTGTAACCTACCAAATCTCTTTGGAGTAAGTTAGTATTACCTTGTCTCTCATATAGTCATGCCTTCTTGTTAAAGTTGCTTGAAAGGTGCATTATTGAATATTTAAGCATATGACACAGTGAAGTTTTGAATTCACTATAAAGAAGTTCAAATTTTGACAAATTCCATTTTTCATGGATGATGGTTTCAATGGGCATGAGAATTATGTGTATAATCATGTTTAATTTTGCAAAAGGTAGTTCCTGCATAAATGAAGAAATGATAGTGAGTTTGAAATTATGATGTTTTTTAAAGTTGCCTATGTTACAGTGATGCTCACTGTAAAAATCTTCATTTTGAAAAAAAAAAATTTCATGAATTGTTGCTTCAATGGGTGTAAAAGTGTTGTATTTGAGCATGTTTAATGTTGTAGAAGGTAGTTCTTCCATAAGCGAAGAATAAGAGAGGATTTTGAAATGAGAAAGTTGTTACAAAGTGCTTGTGTTGCAAAGTGTTTGAAAATGTAAATTGGTGCTCCTTGTTAGTTGGTGCCTTGACTATGAATGTTTGATAATGATTGTAATGTGATATGTGTTGCTAATGGAGTACTTGATGGTCTTAAAGTTTTAGTGTCATTCGAGGACGAATGTTATTCCAAGTGGGGGAGAATGTAACACCCTAAAACAAACTAAGGTGAACTAGAGCTTCGTGATTGTTTCTTAAGTTAATTTTAAGTTAAATTAACTAATATTAATGTTCTTAGTCATTGTGTAAAGTTTGGTTAAGTTTGGAGGTCAAACGTCTGAGAACGTCTATGATTTTCGCAAAGTGTGCCTTAGAAATTGCTTTTGTGTCTTAATGTGTTTGGGTGAGTTTTACGTGTTCGTTTTGTTTGAAAATTGTGTGGGATTTTCCTAAGAACTAGACGACTATGTTTAGGGGTTTAACATCCGGGTATGACCCCACCTAGGACCAACGAGGGGCCCTAGAAGAGGACCCCATCTCCTTGCAAGAAGATGCCAAACATTGACCAAATGACGGCCACAAGGGATGGACCGTTGTTCAAACGACGGCCCGTCGACCTTGGGCGTCTAATGTTACTGCAAGGTTGATAAGCCTGCACCAGGAAGAAGCTAAGTCCCCATCGACGGACCCCCACCAACGGGGCATTGATGGGCAGATGGTCCGTCTGTGTGGACTCGTCGATGGTACTTGTGAATGCTATTTTTCTGCCAAGGCTTGGGGAGTTTGGTAAATTCACCCCAAGTCTTTTATGAACCATGGCGTTTATTTTAGGTTTTTTTTAGGCATATTAAGGAGTTCCAAACCCTAAGACCTAATTTTAGACCTCATTTCCTAAAACCCAAAACCCCTATGTCTTAAAGACTCTCTCAAGTCACCATGGAAGCTAGAAGTCAACAAGAGCTAGGAGGGCAGTTGCTGGTCGCGTGCTTCATCAAAATCAGTGGGTTTTGTTATATTTTGAGGTATGATAATATTCCTTGAATTTTGTTCCATTCAAGGAGCCCTTTCTAAGAGATTTCAAAAAGAGTTTTCCAACCCTAACTTCTTCTATATTTGTAATTGCATGAAAACGTTTCTAATGATTCAAATATGATGTTTCTAATGTTAGTTGTTGATTTTAATGCTAAAACTTCGATGAAATCATGTTAAAACTTTTTATCAAATTTTGGCTTAAGAAATGGGTTGAATGAGCATGATATTGTAGTCTTTGATATTTGGTTTCCTTTTATTGATATTGTTGTTTAGATACTGCCCTAAGGGCTATATTATGATGAATTGTTGAAGGAATTATTATGGGTTATGAAATCTTCAATTAAAGGGTAAGTTATTTATCTTGTTTAGCTTTAACTATAAAATGTTCTTGAGTGGTATGGTCCAACTTTGGTGGTGGTGTTTACTTGAATTGTATGAAAGTGTAGTAACTTATGAATTCTGAATGAGGCCATGAAGGAATATTATGTGAAGAACGATGGAAATGAAGTGATTCTTCTTAATGTGTTTTATTAAGCTTGTTATGAAAAGTATGCTAAGGATTGTGTCAAAATGACTTATATGATTATGCGAAACATGTTAAAGTGTGTGATGTGATGAAATAAGGTCTAAGCATGTATAGAACTCAATGTAAATAAAATGATGCGTATGTGCAAGGTGTGCTCACATGTACAGAGACTCACACTTGAATGAATTAATAAAGCTAAGTTAAATCAAAAGGGGAGTTTTGGGGTTAACACAATTCATGAGTTGAGAAGAAGTGTTTAGTAGCAACCTCACTATTCCCAAGATCTTTCTAATGTAGGTTGGAGGATGTATATCATTCTTTAGTTGAGATGTGTTGTCCAAAAGTTATCTTTGACCTTTAGTAATGAATGTTGACAATCCGTGGGGAGTTATGCTTAGCACCGAGAGGATATGAAGAAGGGGTGGTTACACTTCGTGAGTTGATTCCATGTTTAACTCTCACAGTCTATGTTGGTTATGCTAACCCCTACCAAAGTAATGAAAGTACTAAGTCTTCTAAAAGTGTGTATTACTTAGGGTAAGTACTGGAATGAGACGCTATCTATCCATTGCACTAGGTAGGCATTCCAAAAGGGAAGTCTTGGTGTGTCAGGGTGTGTTGTTGAGTGTCCTTCTCATGTCTTGTCATTGAGTGGGGACTTTTTCTCTCGAGGCGAGTAAGCCTAGATGGGGTAGTCTTGGGGATCACCTAGGTGTGTATTGAAGGAGGTGTATGGGCGTTTTCTTCATTTCTTACCTTGGTGAGTCCTAGGATAACCTTATCTAGGGAGACTCCTACGGAAATGAGTTAACTTCCTCTTGGCAACACTTTGGGAGTTCACTATTTTTGGATTAGAGTAGTTCACAGTAAAGTCAAAGATGGTTCACTGTAATTTTGGAAAGCTTACTTTAAAATGGTACTTTTTGTGAAAATCTTGGAAATCCTACTCTAAGTGTTAAATGATGATTCTTATGTTCTTTTACTTCTAATTACATGAAGGTTTTACTTATTTGGCATGAATATGTATTTACACAAAAAAGTTCCTTTTTGCATGTTTTTGCATATGTCATACTCAGTACACTATTTGTACTAACCCCATACTCTTCTACACATAATAAGTATAGGTTATAGGCTTTTGAATACTAGAAGGCGAAGCTTGGGAATCTTTTCTCTCAAGACAAAGTATGTCCTCATATATCTGAGGGCTTAGTCCTATTTTCTTAGTGTAACGCCCTAAATCAAACTAAGGTGAACTAGAGCTTTGTGGTTGTTTATCGAGTTAGTTTTAAGTTAAAGTGAGTTACATTAGTGTCCTTAGGCAGTGTGTGAAGTTTTGTTAAGTTTGGAGGTCAAACGACCAAGAACGTCCATGACGTTCAAAAGGTGTGCCCTAGAAAGTACTTATGTGTCTTGAGGTATTAGAATGAGTTTTACGTGTTCGTTTTGCTTGATACTTGTATAAGATATTCCTAAGAACTAGACGACCATTTTTAGGGATCTAACGTTTGGGCACGACCCCATCTATAACCCGCAAGAGGGACCACAGAAGGGCCTACGACTTGGACCAAACTTCCAAAGCAATGACCAAATGATTGCCCAAAGGACGGTCCGTTATTCCACCAACGGTCCATCGACTATGACGTCGATTGGACCTGCATAACAGGATGGCCAGGCTCCAAATGGATCTATGTCCCAACCAACGAAACTCAACCAATGGACCGTTAGTTGACAAACGGTCTGTCGGTTCCACCCGTCGATTGAGCTTAAAGTCCTGCAGGTTTTGGAAGCTGTAGTCCCAACCGACGAGACCTCACCTACGGTCCGTCCCTTGACAAATTGACCATCGGTTTGTCCGTCGATGGTGGTTGTCCCAAAAGCTACAACGTGCCTGTTAAGTCTTGGGGTGTTTTGGGATATTCACCCCAAGTCTTTTATGACCCTAGGATGATATTTTTAGGGTTTTTAAGTTATATTATATTGGTTTTAAGTCCTAGACCAAGAAAATACCCCTCACTTCAAAATTCAAACTCTCTCTCTAAAGACAAACTCTCTCAAGTCTCCATTGAAGCTAGAAGTCAAGAAGGACTAGGAGGGATGGTTTGGACGTGGTTCTTCACCAAACTTAGTGGGTTTGATTGAATTTGAGGTATGGTATCCATCTTTGAACACTCTTCCATTCAAGGATCCACTTCTAATGAATTTTCAAAGAGGGTTTTCAACCCTAGTTTCTACTATCTTCAACTCTAAATATGGGTCTTGCATGAAAACGTTTCCAATTACTAATTAATGATTTTTCTAATGTTAGTTGATGATTTTAATGATAAAACCTCAACATAATCATGTTAAAGCTTTTCATCAAATGTTTGCTTGAGAAGTGGGTTAAATAAGCATGTTTGTGTAGAGAATGAACTTTGGTTTTCTTGTGTTGTCATGTTGGTTTATATACTGCCCTAAGGGCCTTATTATGATGAATTAGTGAGAAAATGTTTATAGTTTGTTATGGCTTGGTTAAATGATGAGTTGCTTATATTGTATTGTTCTTATTATAAATTGATTCTTGAGTGGTATGGTCCATCTTCTTGGTGGCGGTGTTTACTTGATGAATTGGTTATGTTAATTATGTATTGAGAATGTGAATCATGAAGGTCTAATATGTGAAATGAAGAGATATTGGAAATGGGTCTTGTATTATGTTTTGTGAAGCTTGAATTGAATGTTTGAGCTATATTATGTCGAAATGAAGTATATGATTATGTGAAGCATGTAAGGTGTGTGAGTTGATGAATGAAGGTCTAAAGCATGTATAGAAGTAATGTGTAGGAAATGATGCTTATAAGCAAGGTGTGCTCACATGTACACACACACTTAAGTGAATAAATGAAGCTAAGTTGAGTAAAAATAGGAGTTTTGGCATGGACACTCTTCGTGAGTTGAGATGAAATGTCTAGTAGCAACCTCACTATTCCTAATGAGATTTCCAAGATAGGTCGGAGGATGAATGCCCATCGTGAGTTGAGATGTGGTATTCACTAGTTATCCTTAATCTATAGTTTATAATGTTGACAATCCGTAGGGAGTTATGCCTAGCACCGAGAGGATATGAAAAAGAGGTGGAATACACTTCGTGAGTTGAGATGTTGTATTCCAATGTACCTCTTGAGATGAGTACTCCTCGTTAGTAGAGAATGAGTTACTTAGTAGCAATCTCCTTATCCCTTAACTATGTGCCCACAGAGGTGTAGCTATTGCGAAAGCCATGTAAAAGCTAAGAAGTATGACCTTACTCTAGGCAAGTGAGGATCCCTCATCCGATAGGGGTTAATATCGAGATTCCATGTCTCGCTCTCATGGTCTTTGTCGCTTAAGCAACACCCCCCACAAAAGTAATAAAAGTACTAAATCTTCTAAGATAATGTGATACCAATGTGAATTGAATGAACTAAGTCTTCTAAAAGAATGTGCTACTGAATGTAGGTGGTGGTGTAACATTCCAAAAAAGCGTATATCCCTAGTAAAGAGCCAAATAGGTTTCAAGAATGCGTTTTGGGGTACATAGGCATCCCAATGCCCAATATTGAATAGTATTGGGCATAATACAAAAATATTGGCTAAGGGTGTTAGCCAATTTTCTAAGTATGAATAAGCACTGTATAAAATTGTACTAGCAATGAAGACCCTAAACTAAAATGCTTTTTCCTTAACTCACAATTAGGTATGAGGCATTCAACTGTCAAGCCTAGATACCATAGCACATGATCAATTAAAATGATCATGTAGATTAAGCAGTAACCAAGGACATAGTGAGGATCCTTGGGAAAATAAGTAAACATTCCAAATGAGCCAACAACAATAGTTAGTTAGGCGAGTAAAACTAACACATGTGGAAGACATGTGGAAATCAGCCAAAGGAGGGGACCACCCTAACCGAATTCGGTTAGGGCGGTTAGGGGCAGCATGTGCGGACGGGTCTCTCCACGTGGGGCCTACTTCCCTAACCTACTATAGACTCTAACCAACTACCCTAACTAGCTAATTATCCTAGTACTAACCGAAATGGATCCACTTGTAACAACCCTAAAAATGAATAGGATCAAGACTTAGGTTTTTCAAAAATGCTTGCGATTAGACCAAGGTCCACACGGATTGATACGCGTAGAACCAGACCTCAGAACCCTTACTACGACCAAGTCAACTAACTTGGGGAGTTAATTGAGCTTGGAAAGGTTGAAACCAACCATGTGAGGCTCACGAAAACGAAGCTTTAATCGAAGAAGTCCTTACCGGACTTAAAAGATGAAATTTCAAGTTTTGAGGGTCCAAGGGTAAAATGGTCTTTTCCAGGCCAAGGGTAATATTGTAATTACCCTGAGGAATTAATTATTTAATTAATTAATTTAATTAAATAAAGAAATTCGGGTTGGGGCGACCCAAGTGACCCATTTTCGCAAATGGGGAGTCACTGGCGTTCGAGCCCCACTAGAAGAAATGATTTATCTTGCTTTTATTTGATTGGATAAATTAATTAAATTAAATAATAAATATTATCTGATTTAAGAAAAAGAAAAATCAGATTTTATTTAATAGTTTAGCAAGGAGTCCTAGTTTGACTAATTCCCAAACTAAACCTCCTAACTTAAATCCACTCTCTCTCACGATCTCTCTCTCTCACGTTTTCACCATTCACTCTCACGTTTCTCTCTGCCTAAACAAGTTCAAAAACAGAAAATATATTGAAGTTCTTCACACTTGAAGAACTCATACCAAAAATCTAAGAAAACAACATAAATCCATCACTTTAAGCAAAGGGGGGGAGTCTTCCGTCGATTGGTGTTGAAGTGTTGAACTTGGACTGATTTTGGAGAGGATTTGGGCAGCAATTTCGAGTTTGAACAAGAAAAATTAAAGGTATGGGTCTTCTTACTCTTGGTCCCTTTCCCAAGAGACCCTTAGGACTCAGACGATTTTAATCCAAAACTAAGTTGTTCCCCGTTGCATGTCCCTGTCATTAGCTACCATCAAATCATAGTTTGGTATGTTTGCTGGTAGAGATTAGGTATTGCAATGTGTTTTCGTGATGAATATGTTCATGAACATGTATTTGGAATCATATGAATGACAAGCTTTGTTTGCCAAAAATATGTGTGTGTATGTGCAAAAGTTTACTGTAAACTTACTGTAAATGAGTTTTGATTTATGGCTTCAAGTTTGATATGGTTTTGGTTGTCATTTTAAGTGTATAAACTTATGTAAATGATGATGTTCATTTAAGTGTAATGTGGCTGAATTTAACGATAAACTCTTGGCCAAATATATCCATGAAAATGCACCTAAAGGACTCACTAAACACTACTCCAAATGCATGAACATTTAACGTTAAAGAGTGGAGACATTAGGCTGCAAAAAGGTAATCGAAATTTCCAGCTTGTGATGTTGGTTTCGGGCAGATTCTGGGAATTTTGGAAGAGTTTTAAAAGGGATTAAAGTAGGTGAGGTCAAGGGGAATCGAACCCAAGATCTCACATGACCAAGAGGCTGATATGTTTTTTTTAAAAAAATGTAATGGAGCTAAGGGGATTCGAACCCCTTAGCTGCTGCCCACGAAATGAATTAATAAAAAAAATGGGGATAGGGGGAATCGAACACACGACTCGTGGGAAGAAAGGAAGAGGGATAATAAATAAAATAAAAAGATATGAGTCGTGGGAATCGAACCCACGACCTCAAGGCTGGAAATAGAGGGGGGCAAAAATGAGTATTAAAACAAGTGAGGCTGTGGGGGTTCGATCCCACGACCTCACTGTCAATACCCTCAACCTAGCGAAAAAAATTACAAAAAATATATATGGGGCTGTGGGGGTTCGAACCCACCACCTCACAGCCCCTAGCGCAATTAAATTAAAGGTAAGGAGGCTGTGGGGGTTCGAACCCACAACCTCCCTACTTAGGCGATTTAAATGGAAAAAATAAAAGAGGCTGTGGGGATTTGATCCCACAACCTCTTGGTTTAGGCGAGAGTGGACAAAGAGAGGCTAACAGAATTTTTAAAAAAAAAGAGGTTGTGGGGGTTCGAACCCCCAACCCTTCGGCCAACTTATGAATATTACTAAGGAGGAAATTAATCCTACAATGTTAATATTGTGATTTAAATTAGAGTCATAGTGTTATGAATATTAGAATAAAACCAATGAAAAATATAAATGATATCCAATTGATTCAAGACTTGGGTTCCCTTGCCCAAACTTCCGTTTGATACATAAGTCATACGTGAACAAATTATCCAAGATTAATGCCACCTACTTTCGAAATCAAGGTCTTGGCATATATACAAGATACATAAGTCTTGTACTACATAATCTTAGGAATGTATGAGTCACTTAATGAGTTATGAATGAAGCCTCATGGCTTGTATGTATAGACCCATAAGTCTAGCATATGTTTAATAATAAGTGAACCTAAGATGTATGTAATGAAATGAAGTAACCCTAGAAGGGTTAAGTACGAGTGTAAAATACACTAAATGGCCAAATGCATTGGCATACGATGAAATGATTATTATGTAATGAAATGATGAAGCCCTAGAAGGGTTAAGTAAGAGTGTGAAACACACAAATGGCCAAGTGCATTGGCATATGATGAAATGAACATTCACGTAAAATGAGATGAGTAATTATAAAGAGCAAATGTGCTAATGTTAATGAATGTGGTGACAACATGTTATGAGGCTAATGTAAATGATGAGAACAATCTCAAATGAGCCTAAGTAAATGTTACCAAAACGTACTCACTTAAGAGAGTGTAAGTTAATGAAGAGACCAGTCTCTACGAACACTCTAATGAAAGTATTGAGATTAACACACTTAATACTAATGATGAGATGAGAAATCATCTAATGAGCTATGATGTCCTCATACTAGAAGCCAGCTTCCATGACGTATGAGTTAAATGAAATGGAACTTTATACTGAGCACCGATAGGCTAGCTATGAGCGGTGATGCCTTCTTTCGGGAAGGGCGAAGGTTCACGTAACTCTCATGAGATGAGACTGTCCGGCTTGCCGGGTATGGGTCTCCATACATCTCCTAGTCTTTGAACCTATACTGCCAATATAGGGATCTGGCGGGGTTAAATTCCCATGTACGCTAGCATGTTAATGGATCACTTTGGCCGGTGATTCCATCTCTTTTCAGTGTGGGGGAGACACTGGATTTCATGATGCTCACATGATCTATGTCGGTTAAAGTTAAAGTTCCCAATGAATGAATGAGGCCAGCCTCAAATGATGCACATAATGAAATGAATGATACCAAAGGTGTTAGGATAGGATAATCAAAAGGTGAGTTAGATTCAAGTAATGACATTAGGTCATTCTTGGTCATTGCACAACGAACCTAATGAAAGTCTTAAACTACATCCTAGGTATAGCTGGTGGTTACACTGGACTATGAATGAAATGAAATGAAGTACGTATGAATGAATGAAGCAGACTCTGTGTTTGCTAAAGGAGATTCCCTAGTTGAGGCCCCATCTTTTAAGCCCTCATTTCTGGGATGTCTTAATGTCAAGTCCATGATTCCAAGGTCTCATGGCATATGAATGAATGAAATGAAAGATGTTAGGTGCTACATGAAAAATGTACTGTATGCTATATGATATGTGCTATGTGTAAATGTTATGTGCTGTGTGTAAATGTGAAAAGTATGATGAAATATGTTAATCTCATGGCATCACTTTCCTATTCCAAATTTGGAAAGCTCATTGACTTTCCTAATCCAAATTTGGAAACTTTCCTAATCTCAATTTGGGAAGTCCACTGACTTGACTTCCAAAAAAATCATGTTGTTAGGAAAGAGCTATTCTTTCTCATGCATGTCCTTGGTGTGTGCTTGCATACCCATACTTAGTACAAGTGTGTACTAACCCTATACAAACTCTAATATTTTAGGTACAGGCACAGGTGGACGATAGAGCTACAGGATCATCGTTACAGTTATCCGGACGTCCAGCATTCATACGGAGTTGGTAGGTCCTCATGCTTTCGAGGATGCTACTGTTTTATATTCTAGCTTAGTTTTAGAGTTGAGCTTGTGGAGAATGTTCCACTAGCGTTTCTTTCCTGTTTTTATTCAGACTATGTGTTGGAGCCATTTTGGCAATTATACGCTTTATAAGTATTGAACTATTCCTTTCATTTGATTATCTCTTAATGTTAGATGGTTGATGGTGAACAAATTATGAATGTATTAGAAATGTTTAGTAAGCAATATTTAGAAACAAAAAGTTTCAAATTTTCCGCTAAAATTAACCTATGTAAAGTAAGAATGACGTAAGTAGGCTTGTCTGCGACCTCTGAGAGGTCAACGACGCCGGTCTCGTATGGGGTCTAGATTCCAGTCGTGACAAAGTTAATATTGTGATGTAAATTAGAGTCATAGTGTTATGAATATTAGAATAAAACCAATGAAAAATATAAATGATATCCAATTGATTCAAGACGTGGGTCCCTTGACCAAACTTCCGTTTGATACATAACTCATACGTGAACAAATTATCCAAGATTAATGCCACCTACTTAGATCGAAATCAAGGTCTTGGCATATATACAAGATACATAAGTCTTGTACTACATAATCTTAGGAATGTATGAGTCACTTAATGAGTTATGAATGAAGCCTCATGGCTTGTATGTATATACCCATAAGTCTAGCATACGTTTAATAATAAGTGAACCTAAGATGTATGTAATGAAAAGAAGTAACCCTAGAAGGGTTAAGTACGAGTGTAAAATACACTAAATGGCCAAATGCATTGGCATACGATGAAATGATTATTATGTAATGAAATGATTAAGCCCTAGAAGGGTTAAGCAAGAGTGTGAAACACACAAATGGCCAAGTGCATTGGCATATGATGAAATGAACATTCACGTAAAATGAGATGAGTAATTATAAAGAGCAAATGTGCTAATGTTAATGAATGTGGTGACAACATATTATGAGGCTAATGTAAATGATGAGAACAATCTCAAATTAGCCTAAGTAAATGTTACCAAAACGTACTCACTTAAGAGAGTGTAAGTTAATGAAGAGACCAGTCTCTACGAACATTCTAATAAAAGTATTGAGATTAACACACTTAATACTAATAATGAGATGAGAAATCATCTAATGAGCTATGATGTACTCATATTAGAAGCCAACTTCCATGACGTATGAGTTGAATGAAATGGAACTTTATACTGAGCACCGATAGTCTAGCTATGAGCGGTGATGCCTTCTTTCGGGAAGGGCGAAGGTTCACGTAACTCTCATGAGATGAGACTGTCCGGATTGCCGGGTATGGGTCTCCATACATCTCCTAGTCTTTGAACCTATACTGCCAATATAGGGATCTGGTGGGGTTAAATTCCCATGTACGCTAGCATGTTAATGGATTACTTTGGTCGGTGATTCCACCACTTTTCAGTGTGGGGGAGACACTGGATTTCATAATGCTCACATGATCTATGTAGGTTAAAGTTAAAGTTCCCAATGAATGAATGAGGCCAGCCTCAAATGATGCACATAATGAAATGAATGATACCAAAGGTGTTAGGATAGGATAATCAAAAGGTGAGTTAGATTCAAGTAATGACATTAGGTCATTCTTGGTCATTGCACAACGAACCTAATGAAAGTCTTAAACTACATCCTAGGTATAGCTGGTGGTTACACTGGACTATGAATGAAATGAAATGAAGTACGTATGAATGAATGAAGCAGACTCTGTGTTTGCTAATGGAGATTCCCTAGTTGAGGCCCCATCTGTTGAGCCCTCATTTCTGGGATGTCTTAATGTCAAGTCCATGATTCCAAGGTCTCATGGCATATGAATGAATGAAATGAAAGAAGTTAGGTGCTACATGAAAAATATATTGTATGCTATATGATATGTGCTATGTGTAAATGTTATGTGCTGTGTGTAAATGTGAAAAGTATGATGAAATATGTTAATCTCATGGCATCACTTTCCTATTCCAAATTTGGAAAGCTCATTGACTTTCCTAATCCAAATTTGGAAACTTTCCTAATCTCAATTTGGCAAGTCCACTGACTTGACTTCCAAAAAAATCATGTTGTTAGGAAAGAGCTATTCTTTCTCATACATGTCCTTGGTGTGTGCTTGCATACCCATACTTAGTACAAGTGTGTACTAACCCTATACAAACTCTAATATTTTAGGTGCAGGCACAGGTGGACGATAGAGCTACAGGATCATCGTTGCAGTTATCCGGACGTCCAGCATTCATCCAGAGTTGGTAGGTCCTCATGCTTTCGAGGATGCTACTATTTTATATTCTAGCTTAGTTTTAGAGTTGAGCTAGTGGAGCATGTTCCACTAGCGTTTCTTTCCTGTTTTTATTCAGACTATGTGTTGGAGCCATTTTGGCAATTATACGCTTTATATGTATTGAACTATTCCTTTCATTTGATTATCTCTTAATGTTAGATGGTTGATGGTGAACAAATTATGAATGTATTAGAAATGTATAGTAAGCAATATTTAGAAACAAAAAGTTTCAAATTTTCCGCTAAAATTAACCTATGTAAAGTAAGAATGACGTAAGTAGGCTTGTCTGCGACCTCTGAGAGGTCAACGACGCCGGTCTCGTATGGGGTCTAGATTCCAGTCGTGACAAAGTTCATATTGTGATGTAAATTAGAGTCATAGTGTTATGAATATTAGAATAAAACCAATGAAAAATATAAATGATATCCAATTGATTCAAGACGTGGGTTCCCTTGACCAAACTTCCGTTTGATACATAAGTCATACGTGAACAAATTATCCAAGATTAATGCCACCTACTTAGATCGAAATCAAGGTCTTGGCATATATACAAGATACATAAGTCTTGTACTACATAATCTTAGGAATGTATGAGTCACTTAATGAGTTATGAATGAAGCCTCATGGCTTGTATGTATATACCCATAAGTCTAGCATACGTTTAATAATAAGTGAACCTAAGATGTATGTAATGAAAAGAAGTAACCCTAGAAGGGTTAAGTACGAGTGTAAAATACACTAAATGGCCAAATGCATTGGCATACGATGAAATGATTATTATGTAATGAAATGATGAAGCCCTAGAAGGGTTAAGTAAGAGTGTGAAACACACAAATGGCCAAGTGCATTGACATATGATGAAATGAACATTCACGTAAAATGAGATGAGTAATTATAAAGATAAAATGTGCTAATGTTAATGAATGTGGTGACAACATATTATGAGGCTAATGTAAATGATGAGAACAATCTCAAATTAGCCTAAGTAAATGTTACCAAAACGTACTCACTTAAGAGAGTGTAAGTTAATGAAGAGACCAGTCTCTACGAACATTCTAATGAAAGTATTGAGATTAACACACTCAATACTAATGATGAGATGAGAAATCATCTAATGAGCTATGATGTACTCATATTAGAAGCCAACTTCCATGACGTATGAGTTGAATGAAATGGAACTTTATACTGAGCACCGATAGTCTAGCTATGAGCGGTGATGCCTTCTTTCGGGAAGGGCGAAGGTTCACGTAACTCTCATGAGATGAGACTGTCTGGATTGCCGGGTATGGGTCTCCATACATCTCCTAGTTTTTGAACCTATACTGCCAATATAGGGATCTGGTGGGGTTAAATTCCCATGTACGCTAGCATGTTAATGGATCACTTTGGTCGGTGATTCCACCACTTTTCAGTGTGGGGGAGACACTGGATTTCATAATGCTCACATGATCTATGTAGGTTAAAGTTAAAGTTCCCAATGAATGAATGAGGCCAGCCTCAAATGATGCACATAATGAAATGAATGATACCAAAGGTGTTAGGATAGGATAATCAAAAGGTGAGTTAGATTCAAGTAATGACATTAGGTCATTCTTGGTCATTGCACAACGAACCTAATGAAAGTCTTAAACTACATCCTAGGTATAGCTGGTGGTTACACTGGACTATGAATGAAATGAAATGAAGTACGTATGAATGAATGAAGCAGACTCTGTGTTTGCTAATGGAGATTCCCTAGTTGAGGCCCCATCTGTTGAGCCCTCATTTCTGGGATGTCTTAATGTCAAGTCCATGATTCCAAGGTCTCATGGCATATGAATGAATGAAATGAAAGAAGTTAGGTGCTACATGAAAAATATATTGTATGCTATATGATATGTGCTATGTGTAAATGTTATGTGCTGTGTGTAAATGTGAAAAGTATGATGAAATATGTTAATCTCATGGCATCACTTTCCTATTCCAAATTTGGAAAGCTCATTGACTTTCCTAATCCAAATTTGGAAACTTTCCTAATCTCAATTTGGCAAGTCCACTGACTTGACTTCCAAAAAAATCATGTTGTTAGGAAAGAGCTATTCTTTCTCATACATGTCCTTGGTGTGTGCTTGCATACCCATACTTAGTACAAGTGTGTACTAACCCTATACAAACTCTAATATTTTAGGTGCAGGCACAGGTGGACGATAGAGCTACAGGATCATCGTTGCAGTTATCCGGACGTCCAGCATTCATCCAGAGTTGGTAGGTCCTCATGCTTTCGAGGATGCTACTATTTTATATTCTAGCTTAGTTTTAGAGTTGAGCTAGTGGAGCATGTTCCACTAGCGTTTCTTTCCTGTTTTTATTCAGACTATGTGTTGGAGCCATTTTGGCAATTATACGCTTTATATGTATTGAACTATTCCTTTCATTTGATTATCTCTTAATGTTAGATGGTTGATGGTGAACAAATTATGAATGTATTAGAAATGTATAGTAAGCAATATTTAGAAACAAAAAGTTTCAAATTTTCCGCTAAAATTAACCTATGTAAAGTAAGAATGACGTAAGTAGGCTTGTCTGCGACCTCTGAGAGGTCAACGACGCCGGTCTCGTATGGGGTCTAGATTCCAGTCGTGACAAAGTTCATATTGTGATGTAAATTAGAGTCATAGTGTTATGAATATTAGAATAAAACCAATGAAAAATATAAATGATATCCAATTGATTCAAGACGTGGGTTCCCTTGACCAAACTTCCGTTTGATACATAAGTCATACGTGAACAAATTATCCAAGATTAATGCCACCTACTTAGATCGAAATCAAGGTCTTGGCATATATACAAGATACATAAGTCTTGTACTACATAATCTTAGGAATGTATGAGTCACTTAATGAGTTATGAATGAAGCCTCATGGCTTGTATGTATATACCCATAAGTCTAGCATACGTTTAATAATAAGTGAACCTAAGATGTATGTAATGAAAAGAAGTAACCCTAGAAGGGTTAAGTACGAGTGTAAAATACACTAAATGGCCAAATGCATTGGCATACGATGAAATGATTATTATGTAATGAAATGATGAAGCCCTAGAAGGGTTAAGTAAGAGTGTGAAACACACAAATGGCCAAGTGCATTGACATATGATGAAATGAACATTCACGTAAAATGAGATGAGTAATTATAAAGATAAAATGTGCTAATGTTAATGAATGTGGTGACAACATATTATGAGGCTAATGTAAATGATGAGAACAATCTCAAATTAGCCTAAGTAAATGTTACCAAAACGTACTCACTTAAGAGAGTGTAAGTTAATGAAGAGACCAGTCTCTACGAACATTCTAATGAAAGTATTGAGATTAACACACTCAATACTAATGATGAGATGAGAAATCATCTAATGAGCTATGATGTACTCATATTAGAAGCCAACTTCCATGACGTATGAGTTGAATGAAATGGAACTTTATACTGAGCACCGATAGTCTAGCTATGAGCGGTGATGCCTTCTTTCGGGAAGGGCGAAGGTTCACGTAACTCTCATGAGATGAGACTGTCTGGATTGCCGGGTATGGGTCTCCATACATCTCCTAGTTTTTGAACCTATACTGCCAATATAGGGATCTGGTGGGGTTAAATTCCCATGTACGCTAGCATGTTAATGGATCACTTTGGTCGGTGATTCCACCACTTTTCAGTGTGGGGGAGACACTGGATTTCATAATGCTCACATGATCTATGTAGGTTAAAGTTAAAGTTCCCAATGAATGAATGAGGCCAGCCTCAAATGATGCACATAATGAAATGAATGATACCAAAGGTGTTAGTATAGGATAATCTAAAGGTGAGTTAGATTCAAGTAATGACATTAGGTCATTCTTTGTCATTGCGCAACGAACCTAATGAAAGTCTTAAACTACATCCTAGGTATAGCTGGTGGTTACACTGGACTATGAATGAAATTAAATGAAGTAATTATGAATGAATGAAGAAGACTCTGTGTTTGCTAATGGAGATTCCCTAGTTGAGGCCCCATCTGTTGAGCCCTCATTTCTGGGATGTCTTAATGTCAAGTCCATGATTCCAAGGTCTCATGGCATATGAATGAATGAAATGAAAGAAGTTAGGTGCTACATAAAAAATGTATTGTATGCTATATGATATGTGCTATGTGTAAATGTTATGTGCTGTGTGTAAATGTGAAAAGTATGATGAAATATGTTAATCTCATGGCATCACTTTCCTATTCAAAATTTGGAAAGCTCATTCACTTTCCTAATCCAAATTTGGAAACTTTCCTAATCTCAATTTGGCAAGTCCACTGACTTGACTTCCAAAAAAATCATGTTGTTAGGAAAGAGCTATTCTTTCTCATACATGTCCTTGGTGTGTGCTTGCATACCCATACTTAGTACAAGTGTGTACTAACCCTATACAAACTCTAATATTTTAGGTGCAGGCACAGGTGGACGATAGAGCTACAGGATCATCGTTGCAGTTATCCGGACGTCCAGCATTCATCCGGAGTTGGTAGGTCCTCATGCTTTCGAGGATGCTACTATTTTATATTCTAGCTTAGTTTTAGAGTTGAGCTAGTGGAGCATGTTCCACTAGCGTTTCTTTCCTGTTTTTATTCAGACTATGTGTTGGAGCCATTTTGGCAATTATACGCTTTATAAGTATTGAACTATTCCTTTCATTTGATTATCTCTTAATGTTAGATGGTTGATGGTGAACAAATTACGAATGTATTAGAAATGTTTAGTAAGCAATATTTAGAAACAAAAAGTTTCAAATTTTCCGCTAAAATTAACCTATGTAAAGTAAGAATGACGTAAGTAGGCTTGTCTGCGACCTCTGAGAGGTCAACGACGCCGGTCTCGTCTGGGGTCTAGATTCCAGTCGTGACAAAGTTAATATTGTGATGTAAATTAGAGTCATAGTGTTATGAATATTAGAATAAAACCAATGAAAAATATAAATGATATCCAATTGATTCAAGATATGGGTTCCCTTGCCCAAACTTCCGTTTGATACATAAGTCATACGTGAACAAATTATCCAAGATTAATGCCACCTACTTAGATCGAAATCAAGGTCTTGGCATATATACAAGATATATAAGTCTTGTACTACATAATCTTAGGAATGTATGAGTCACTTAATGAGTTATGAATGAAGCCTCATGGCTTGTATGTATAGACCCATAAGTCTAGCATACGTTTAATAATAAGTGAACCTAAGATGTATGTAATGAAATGAAGTAACCCTAGAAGGGTTAAGTACGAGTGTAAAATACACTAAATGGCCAAATGATTATTATGTAATGAAATGATGAAGCCCTAGAAGGGTTAAGTAAGAGTGTGAAACACACAAATGGCCAAGTGCATTGGCATATGATGAAATGAACATTCACGTAAAATGAGATGAGTAATTATAAAGAGAAAATGTGCTAATGTTAATGAATGTGGTGACAACATGTTATGAGGCTAATGTAAATGATGAGAACAATCTCAAATGAGCCTAAGTAAATGTTACCAAAACGTACTCACTTAAGAGAGTGTAAGTTAATGAAGAGACCAGTCTCTACGAACACACTAATGAAAGTATTGAGATTAACACACTTAATACTAATGATGAGATGAGAAATCATCTAATGAGCTATGATGTCCTCATACTAGAAGCCAGCTTCCATGACGTATGAGTTGAATGAAATGGAACTTTATACTGAGCACCGATAGGCTAGCTATGAGCGGTGATGGCTTCTTTCGGGAAGGGCGAAGGTTCACGTAACTCTCATGAGATGACACTGTCCGGCTTGCAGGGTAAGTGTCTCCATACATCTCCTAGTCTTTGAATGAGGTGTTAAAAGAAGTGAGACAAGCCTCACTTACACCTAAGATACTATGATAAAAATACTCACGAATGAAGGTGGTAGAACGTGTGAGACCAGTCTCATTAACACAAAAGATGTTGTGTAAGGACAATTAACACTTCATCAATGTAAATAAAGGGATGACAAGTCATCAATAGAGTAAGTAAACCTCAACCTAGAAGCAAGCCTCCATAATGTTTGAGTTAACTCTAAAATATAACAAGATAATGAATGTGAGTAAAGCACTGATAGACTACCTATGAGCCTGTGATCGCTCATGAGAAGAGGTTACCACCGATGTGGATAAGTAGTCTCATTATGTCTCCTAGTCTTCGAACTATGTCTAGCCAACATAGGAACTAGCCTGTGGTTTCCACCTAAGAGAGATAGGTATGTTTCGGTTTCACCTTGGCCTGTGATTCCACCTCTTTTCAGTGTGGGGAAGACACCGGATTTCATGTTTAGCTCACATGATCTATTTCGGTTAATGGTCAAAAGAATGTTCTTGGTTCACTATAGCCATGAGCCACCCTTTTAGGTGTGGGTAAACACTTGACATGGATTCACCTTAGCCGGGAATCACCCCTTTTCGGTGTGGGACAGACACTGGATTTCATGTTAGCTCACATGATCTAGATTGATTTTGATCGGTGAATCACCTCTTTTTGGTGTGGGGTAGACACTTTATTTCATGTTAGCTCGCATGATCTTACTTCTAAAGATGTCTCTAAGAAAGAAAGAAAGAAAGATGATGGAACGTATGTTCAAAGTGAGATATGAAAGTAAGAACTTAAGAATGTCAATTGCCAATATTAATACCAATGAAGTTTTCAGCAAATAATGGACAAGGCCAAATAAAATTGGATTATAATGACTTCTTATATGATGCCAATAAAGGGGAGTAAATGTACGGGCCAATATATGTCTCCTAACTTCCATAATATGAAAATGATGAAATAAGTGGCATAGCCAATAGAGATTGGCTTCTGAAGTGTTCCTGCCCAACAAATACAGAATGTAATGAATGACTTGTTCAAGGATAGTGAAATCATTACCTTAGTCCTTGGATTACTTGCTTGATTCATTGTGGGTATGGGACTACAATGAATCATTGCACTTGTAAGTAAAACATAGGATCAAAGGAATCATTGAACTACACAACTAGAAGAAGAAAAAGACTGGAAAAAAAAACTAAGTATCAAAAAGGGAGCTCTCGGGTTTGGGCATATCAAAATTTCAAATCTTCGCTCGAGTTGTTCTAAAATTATGTTGATGATTCTAATGGCTTGTATTCACATAGAAAATGAGTTGTGCGCTTCGAATGAATTAAAATACGTCATATTCATACCACAATTCAGAAATAACAAATTAGGAAAGTCTAGTGATGTCACTTTCCAGAAATGACATGTTATTTAGGAACAACCTTCCTTGATCATGCATAGCTTTATGTGTATGTGTGCATACACCCATACTTAGTACAAGTGTGTACTAATTCTATACATTTACTATTTTTATAGGTGCAGGTCAGAGAGAAGATTGAAGACTCATTGCAGCGGTTTGGACTCAGCGTTCCCTAGACCATTTGGTAGGTCCTCTTGATTTTGAGGATGCTACAGTTTTAGTCTAGCCTAGTACTTAGACATATCAAGAGGATGTTTTCCCTAGCGTTCCTTTATGATGTTTTATTTTCAAAGCTTTTGGATGTAATGCCGTTTTGGCAACTTATTTTGATATATTCATCTTTTGTTTCGAATTGGTTCTTTAATGATAGATGGTTGTTCTTTACTTTGATCTTAGTATATATTGAATCTATGTAACAACCATATGAAGTCTATGTATTCTTCATACATTTAAAAGTTTTAAATTTTCCGCAAATTTAACTATATGAATGTGATGAATGCAAGAAGAGGCTAGACTGCGACCTCTGAGAGGTCAACGACGCCGGTTGCAATTCGGATTCCAGAATTCGGGTCGTGACATGTGGTATGGGACGCTATCTATCCATTGAACTAAGTAGGACCTTCCCAAAGGGAAGACTTGGTGCCAAACCTTCTAAAAGAGTGTACTACTTAGGGTAGGTTGTGGTATGGGACGCTATCCTACTCATTGCACTAAGTAGGCATTCCGAAAGGGAAGTCTTTGGTGTTTTGTTGTGTGTTCTTCTAATGTCTTGTGATTGAGTGGTGACTTGTTCTCCCGAGGCGAGTAAGCCAAACGGGGTAGTCTTGAGGATTGCTTGGGTGTGCATTGAAGGAAGTGTTTCGACGTTTATTTCATGTCTTACCTTGGAGAATCTTAGGATTATCCTTAGGTAGGGAAACTCCTACGGAAATGACTTCGCTTCCTCATTGGCACTACCTTGGAAGTTCACCATTGTTGGAGTGTTTAGTTCACTGTTTTGTCCTAGTTAGATCACTGTAATGTTTAAATGAGTTTACTGTAAAAATAGTAAAGTTCACTGTAATTGTGTTCTTTGTTTAAATTGTTGTAACGTGCTCAAATCCTTGGGAATCCATTAGGAGAGGTAAGTGGGAGTGGTAGTATGGGATGTTACTCTCACATTGCAATTAGTGTGACCTAAAATTCCTATTGGAGAAGAGTACTTACGTGGAGTCTGTTTGCATGATTAGTTCACTGTAAAGGTAGGGTAACTTACTGTAAAGTGTAGTTTTGAGTCAAAGTTATGGGAATCCCTCTTTAAGTGTTAAATGATGTTTCTTATGTTGTTTTGTTCCTAATTTCATGAATGTTTTACTTATTTGGCAAGAAAGCTTATTTTACTAAAATGACCCTTTTAACATGTTTTTGCATATGCCATACTTAGTACATTGTTTGTACTAACCCCATACTTTTCTATACCTTATAAGTATAGGTTGGAAGCTTTTGAAGGTGGTAGTTGAAGCTTGGAAAATCTACTCTCTCAAGATTTGGTATGTCCTCGTATATTTGAGGACATAGTCTATGTTTCTTAGTTTTGTTATTAAGACTTATTATGTACTTTCTTTTAATGTAGAGGATCGTGTCCCTAAGATTCTATGTGGTGTCTTTAAGTTGGCTTGTGACGATGAGATTCTCTAAATATTTATGAAAGACTTCTTTTATTTAATTATTCGTGAAAAGTTTTAAATTTCACACTACTTTTCATTACTTATGTAATGAACGAGAGTTGAAGGGCTTGTATGAGACCCCAAAGGGTCAAGTACGCCCGGTCACGGTCTGAGAGTTATCCCTAGCTTCTAAGGGGTACTTTTGGGTCGTGACACTTAGTTTCTATCTTTAAGACCTAATGTGTATTTCTTTTAAATGTAAAGGGTCATGTCTAAGATTATTTATGTCATGTCTTTAAGTTTTCTTATGAAGACGAGATCATTCCTTAGGTTTTATGACAGATGTTCCTTTTATTATCTCATTCTTATAAAGTTTTAAATTCTGCACTACTTTTTATGTCTTATGTAATGAATGATAGCTAACACTTGTACAAGACCTCCGAAAGGTCAAGTACATAATTGTTCAGACCCATGGGTGCTCACTTCTTGTAGGGGGTACTTTCTGGACGTGACAGTCATGTCATAATGTCAGTTAGTATGCTTTTGTCTCTCATGGTTTCATGCCTTCATGTAAGAATTGCTTGAAAGATGAATTATTGAATTTAAAGCATGTTTCACTGTTAAGGTTTTTGGTATTCACTGTAAAGAAATTTGAAATTTGACAAATTGCATTTTTCTTGAATAATAGTTCAACGTGTGTAGAAATGATGTGTATGAGCATGTTTAATGTCGGAGAAGGAAGTTCCTCCATAGATGAAGAAATGAGTGTGTGATTTGAATTGTGGATATAATTCCAAATTTGATTGCGTTTCTTGAAAATGCTCAATGATATGAAGTTGGTGTCCCTTGTATGTTTTTTGCATTGACAAAGAATCATTATGTCCATTATTATATGTGTTGTAATCTGGTATTTCAATCCTTGATGTCCATGAAAGTGTTTAGTGTCAATTAAGGATGAATGTTCCCAAGTGGGGGAGTATTCTTACACTATCAAAATGAACTAGGTCCAACTAGAGCTTCACATGAGTTTCATGAGTTAATAATAAGTTAAAATGATGTATTTTAGCGTTATAAGTCAGTTGGTCAAGTTTGGAAGTCAAACATCAAGGGACGACCTAGACGTTCAGAAACTACCCTTGTTGTGTGCTAGTGTGTCCTTGTATGTTGTATGTGTTTTCATGTGCTGTATGGAGTCTAAAACTTATAAAATGACTTTTAATAGGTAAAGTGAAGTATATAGGGTCAAAACGACGAGGTACCACCCCCCAAGGATCGCCCTAAGGGTCAGCGAATGGACCCCACCTTTGGCCAAGCAAGCCGCCTAAGGCAGCAAGGCTTTTGTTCCAAGGTGAAACACTGGCGCATCGCGGACTTTCTCCATCTTAGGTCAAATGTCTTAGTCTGCTATGCGATCGCGGACTCCCCTGTCTCAAAAATTATTTTGAAAAATGTTGTAGGAGCAGCTCAGCGTCGCAGACTTGTTCCCCGACGATAATTACGAAAATTTAAGTGAAGTTTGATTTGTCTAGATTGGTTCACTTGATGTAGGGGTCTTTTGGGTATTTTATGGGGGTGTTATATGCTGATTTTAGGTCATTCTACACCCATTCCCCCATCATAAACCCATATCCCTCATTTAGAAATCAAAAGTTTTCAAAACTCTCAAAGTTCTCTTCCAAAACCCTCTAAAGCCTCCATTGAAGGTGAAGGTCTTGGATCTTTGGTTATGGATGCAAACTGATTTATTCTTCAAATCTTGTGGGTTTCTTCATGTTAAGGTATGGTAGTAATCCTTGAACCTTCTTTCCTTCAAGGAGCCACTTCAAAGAGATTTCAAAAAGGGTTCAAACTTCAAACTTCTTTATTCCTTGACTCTATGTATGGGTGTTTGTATGAAAATGTTCTAATGATTAAAATGATTTGTTATTATTATTAAATGATGATTTTAATGTCAAAACCCCAATGAAACCATGTTTATGCTTTTTATCAAATTTTAGATTATGAAATGGGTTTAATGAACATGGTAGGAGAATGTTAGAAATATGTTTTGTTTATGGTTAAATTATGTTTTAGCTACTGCCCTAAGGGATATTTCATGATGAATTCTTGAAGAACTTGTGAATAGGTGGTGAAAGCTTTGACGAATGGTAAGATGGTTATGTTGTTTACTTCTTATTGTAAAATGCTCTTGAGTGATATGGTCCACTTTTGGTGGAGGTGTTTACTTGAAGTATATAAATGTGTATTTAAATATGTAATGTGAGTATGGCCGTGAAGGCATAATATGTGAAGTAAAAAGATAATGATGATGTTCTTGTTGATGTGCTTTATGAAGCTCGAAATGTATGATTGTAGAGACTATGTCTAAATGAGGTATTTGTATATGTGAAGCATGTTACATTGTGTAATACGATGAATGAAGATGTAAGCATGTTTAGAAGTCAATGTTATGAAAATTGTGATTATGTAAAAGGTGTTATCACATGTACACACATACACACACTTTGAATGAATGAATGA
The DNA here is from genome assembly GCA_016801875.1 of Solanum sitiens. NCBI lineage: Eukaryota > Viridiplantae > Streptophyta > Magnoliopsida > Solanales > Solanaceae > Solanum > Solanum sitiens. The sequence goes on from JABWTJ010001056.1 coordinate 90,378, forward strand.
ATGATGCTAAAGAATGTGAATGAAAAGAAGAGTTTTGGGGTGAACACTCTTCGTAACTTTAGATGAAGTGTTTTGAAGCAACCTCACTATTCCCAAGAGCTTTCTAATATAGGTTGGAGGTTGGATACCCTTCGTGAGTTGAGTTGAGATGTGGTATTCCAATGTAACGTCTAGGGATAAGTACCCTTACTGAGTTGAGATGTGGTTCTAACTAGCTATCCCTTAACCTATAGTAATGAATGTTTAAGACTTCGTGGGGGAGTTATGCTTAGCACCGAGAGGATTTGAAGAAGGGGTGGGTGCACATTTTGAGTACAGATGTTGTACCCAATTTACGTCTTCAGATGAGTATTCCTCGTGAGTAGAGAGTGAATTACTCAGAAGTAATCTCCTTATCCATTAACTATGAGCCCACATAGGTGTAGCTATTGGACAATCCATGTAAAGGCCAAGAGAATCACACTACCCTAAGTAGGTGGGGATCCCTGATCCGATTGGGGTAATATGGGTAGTCCATGTCTAGCTCTCATAGTCTTTGTCGGTTAAGGCTATCTCCTCGGAAAAGAATGTAATGAACTAAGTCTCCTAAAGAGTGTACTACTTAGGATAGTGGTGGTATGGGACGCTATTTATCCATTGCACAAGTAGACACATGAAAGGAGAGTCTTGTTGTGTCTTATCTTTAATGTATGAATGTGTTGTTATGAAATGAAAGTGAAGTTATGTGATTTAATGTCTAATGTTAAGAAAGCTTGTTGAGACTATCTCTTGTATAATGATGTTATGAATTATGAATGTGGTTTACCCAACCTCATGGAATCCTCAAGGAGCACAAAGTGAGAGTAGTAGTATGGGATGATATTCTCAATTGCACTTTGTGTAACTTGAAAGTCCACTTGGAGAAGGGCACCTATGTGAAGTTCTAAATGCAAGTATGTTTCTCTAATGTTTAGTTATAGGAGTGTGGACTTTTTACTCGTGTGAAGTAAGCCTATAATGGGTATCATTGAGGATCACTTAGGTGAGTATTGAAGGAATTGTATGGGTGATTCCTTCATGTCTACCTTTGTGAGTCTTAGGATAACCTTGGTTAGGTAAACTTCTTGGGAAATGAGTTCACTGTGAAGTTATATGAGTTTACTGTGATATTTTGGAGTTCACTGTAAAGTGGTCTTTTACCCAAAAATTATGGAAATCCTTTCCTATGTGCTAAATGATTATTTCTGTGTATTTCGCTTCTATATTCATGAAAGTTTTACTTAATTGGCATGAAAGCTTTTTTCTACTAAAATGTCCCCCTTTCGCATGTTTTTGCATATGCCATACTTAGTACAATGTTTGTACTAACCCCATACTATTCTATACTCTATAAGTATAGGTTGGAGGGCAAGTTGGGGATTAGAAGGCAAGCTTGGGAATTGGCCCTCTCAAGAATCGGTATGTCCTCATATATTCGAGGACATAGTCTATGCTTCTCTAGTTCTTCATTAAGACTTGTATAAGACTTATTATGTATTTTCTTTCAATGTAAAGGACCGTGTCCCTAAGATATTTATGTCGTGTCTTTAGGTTGGATTGTGACGATGAGACTATCCTGTATTATTTATAAAAGACGATTTTGCTTAATATTATTTATTGTGAAATGTTTTAATTCTGCACTATTTTCATGTTTTATGTATTGAATGATATCTAACAGGCTAGTACAAGACCTTCAAAAGGTCAAGTACGCCTTGTTCCGACCTAAGGGTTGCCCTAACATCTAGGGTGGACTTGCGGGTTGTAACATCTTCCAATGTTCCAAGGGTTGCACAGATAAGTTGATGGGGCATGCTCAACATCTAATTGTGCAATGTGTGGAAAAAGACATGAAGGTAAGTGCCTAGTTGGCACGGATAATATCAATGGTTGTGGGAAGAGTTGTCATGTGAGGAGTGATTTCCCTAAGATGGAGGTTCAAGGGAGGGAGAATGAGCAAGGAAAAATATGTGGTGCTAATTCCGATGTTTCTGAGAGGAACTGCTTTTGTGCTCTCTAATCCAGGGATGATTATGAGATCTCTCCGCATGTTGACGTTTATGAATTATTATATCCCGGTGCTATTGTGACTTTTGTCACTCCTTTAGTGGCTACAAAATTTCATGTCCTCCCCGATGTCTTGGAAGAACAATTTTTGGTCTCTACCTAGGTGTGTGAATCCGTTGTTGCTAAAAGATTCTTTAGGAGTAGTCTTATTTCATTATCCAAACTAGTCACATTGGGTCATTTGTAGAACTTGATATTTTTGACTTTGATGTCATATTAGGGATAAATTGGTTGCATGCAAGTTTATTGTCCATTGATTTTAAAATTTCAGTGGTTCAGTTTCAATTCCCTAACGAGCGCATTTTAGAATGGAAGGGGGGAAGTTCAATTCCTTGAGGTCGAATTATTGTGCGCAGAGAAGGATTTTTCCAAAAGTCTTTCCCGATGAACTTCCCGGAACTCATCCTTAACGTTAACTAGATTTTGGCCTTGATTTATTTCGGGATACTTAACACATAGCAATCCCTTCATACTGGATCGCCCCGTCCGAGTTGAAGAAATTAAAGGTAGATCTCAAATATTTGCTAGATAAGGGTTTTATTCATGTCTCCATGGGGTGCTCCGGTATTGTTTGTGAAAAAGAAGGATGGGTCCATTAGGATGTGTATTAACTATCGTAAATTGAACAAGGTCAATATAAACAATAAGTACCATCTCCATAGGATTGAGAACTTGTTCGACCAACTCTAAGGGGAGAATTACTTTTTGAAGATTGATTTAAGGTCGGGCTATCACCAACTTAGGGTTAGAGGGGTTGACATTTCTAATACGGCCTTCCGATGGAGATATGGTCATTATGAGTTCCTAGTTTTGTCTTTTGGTCTCACAAATGCCCCCGTGGCTTTCATGAAACTTATGAATAAAATCTTTAGAAATTATATTGATTCATTGTGATCGTCTTTATTGATGATTTTTATGATATCATCGCAAGTCCTCAAGGATCAATGACTTTTTGCTAAATATAGTAAGTGCAAATTTTGTTTAAGATTGGTTGCTTTTCTTTGTCACATTGTGTCTAGTATGGGAATACAAGTTGATCCGATGAAAATAGAAGTGGTTAACAATTACCCTATACCCCTTAGTCCCTATGATATCCGAAGATTTTTGGGTTTAGTTCGGTGTTATAAGAGATTCATTGAGGGTTTCTCATCTAGGTTAATAATTACCTTATACCCTTTAGTCCCCCACGACGCTGACTTGATTCTGCGATGGACAATGGCATGTTGCCTTGGGCAACTTGTTGGCCAATGGTAGGGTCCTTCTAAAGGACCCCTAGGGTTGACCTTGGGGGGTCGCGCCTGGATGTTTTGACCCAATAAACAATATTTTTTCTATTTAATGTATTCTTACAATTTAAACCCTCCATACGACACTCCCAAACCTTCATAAGACCTAAGGATGTCTACTAGTTCAATTTCACTAGTTTTCAGACATCATGTTCGTCCCTTGATGTTTAGGCTCTAACACTTCTAAATCAAGTTACATATAGTTGGCAAGGCCTGGAAACACAATTTTAACCATTATTCCATAGTTGAGGCTCTATTCTAGGTCATTGGATTTTTTAGGTGTAACAGGATCACTTAGTGGAGAGTGTTACTTGGGATGCTGACGCCGACATGAAGTCCCGCTATCATAATTCTTTTACCTTCTTTTCCTAGTCAAGTTGAGCTTAGTATTCCTAAAAGTTTTGGGTTTATGTAGATTGATGTGTATTTATGAGATCTTTAAGGCTTCACATATGTCTGCATATTGTTGTGAGAATTCATTTCTAAGGTGTGTTAAGTTTTCAGTAATTATATGTTCCTCATGATTGGGTTTCACATTAGTATATTGTTAGTGTATTTGCCTTCATTAGTTTTCTATTGAGCATGCTTAGTTATCTTTTGATAAAATGATGTATTGTCTCCTTTTATTATTATGTTGATCTTATATGAGATGGAGAAGGTAGTTCCTCCTAATATTAAATGATGAGTTTTTGTGGAAGTGACTGTTACTACCTTGTGATGCCTTAATATGTTGTGAGAATGGGACAAACACTTCCTGCCTTGCATTTTGAATTATTATTACGTGCCATGTTTGTTGGGTTGCTATTCTTGAGTCGGTAATTCCCCTAAAAGTTTTAGAGTGTCATTCGAGGACAAACGTTCCATAGGGGGAGATATTCTAACACTTTGGAAAAATCTAGGTTATACTAGAAGCATAAATGTACGATTTAAAAATGACAAAAATTACTCCCCGAATAATCAATAGATAAATTGAAGTTAAAATGGGGTATGAGGGTCAAAATGGAAGAGACAAGAGACATGGCCAAGGTACCATCCATAAGACAACAAGACAAAGCTACCCCAAACCATTTTCTACGACCGAACCCTTCACGAGCGGGACCAGAAGTTGTGGTCCACTTCATGACTCATGAAACTTGGAGATATACACCCTTAGAATTTAAGGAGTTGGGGTCGTTTGGGGTAGCTACTGTCCAAGGCAACATGGTCATCACTACAGGTCGTGGTGCACTTGACGAAGAGGGGAGGTTTGAAGTGAAGGTCACTTGGCACCATGGCTTGAAGGCCTTGCCTCCACAAGTCCAAGTGATGTTTAAGTCTATCACCATGTACCGTGGTCCTGACAACGGATCGTCGGAGGCTCCATGGTCTTCCCTTGTCCAAGGGTTGGCTTCTCCACATAAGGGAGGATATTGCCCCCAACACCACGGGAAACACCATGTCCCGTGGTGCATCTTCACACCCCATTTTGGCTGGCCGTTTTTGTCACGACCGGGGAGCACCCCCTAGAAGTAACATGGGATACTTGACCTATCGTAGGTCTTATACAAGCCGATAGTTATCATTCATCGCATTGTCATATGAAATTTAGCGAAAAAAGTAAATATTTTCATAGCACATCATATGCTAGAAACAACACTTTATATATAAATAAAAATCTCATAATACATAGTTAGACTCTAAGTCTCTTTGCCATCTTAGACTCTACATAATTAGAGCAGATTAGGGACACGACCCTTACAACATAAAATAATAACTAAGTTATTATATAAGTTCAAGAATAACTTGACATAGGACATCCTAGAATCTTAAAGATCCCTTTCTTTGAACATGGGAATGATATCCAAGCCCTTCACTTTAAGAGAAATCCTCTAGCCATCACCACCTACACTTTGTGTAAAAAGATGAAGAAGAATGGTGTTAGTACAAGAATGCACTAAGTATGGCAAGCTCGCAAAAACATGCATTTAAAGAGGACGTTTTACTTTGAAACCATGAATCATGCATTTTGAAAGAATCTTCATAAACATTGGCACAATTACACAACATACTTCACATACTTCATATAGGCATAAACACTATTCATGCCAACACACCAAGTCACATATATTGCATTTAAAGCACATCAATCTATTCATAAAATTTTCTTCTTTTTCTTTAAATCACTAATACCTAAGTAACCCTCTAATGATACTTAGAGCAATGTATCAATAGTGTAACATTCCACCATCCACACTCAAGAATCACCTTAAGGTCACCAAGGTGAACATTCACCTAACCTTCATTTACATCAAACACATATGCGTATTCATAGAGGCATGACATATCATGACAATACAAGCTTCACTTATAACTCAACATAACGCATGAACCACATATAAGACTTATTCCAAGACATCATGCAAGTAAACACTACCAATAATAACATAAGAGGCAATAATCAAAATTAGCATACTTGAACTTCACTTTATACAGACATCATAATAACTTACTCATGATCCCATTCTAAAACTACTAGTGCAATGAACATTTGAAGTCCCTAAATCTCACACATACTAAGTAAACCTAAAAAGAGAACACATAGCTTATCAACATAATTATTTGATCATGACATTCTTTATTCGGAAGGATCAGACATAGCTTATCAACATAAGTCATAATTAAGATAATTAGAAGAGAATACTACTAAAACCATCCCTTAGAATCCCACAATTCTAATATGCAAGAGAAGTCATATACCCTCCCTCACACCATGTAGAAACCCTTAAGAAAGCTTTACTAAAAGTTCATAGATTTCCTTTATTCATTTACTTTTACATTTGGGAAAGAGGTTGCAATAACCTACATTAGACCATGTGATTTATATAGAATCTGGTGTTCTACTCTGACACCAATAAGAGAGGGTTAACACTTGCCTAAGGTGTAACCTTTCGTACATAGCTATCTAGGTGGATTCAGTAAGCTAGAGTCCTATGTGGGCACATAGCTAAGGGTCAATAAGATTGTTAGTAGAAACCCTAACTTATTGTATCGACCCAAGGGTATACCCTAGAAGTTACATGGCGTATTATACCTCTCGAAAGTCTTATACAAGCCCTTAGACATCATTCACCGTATATTTATAAAAATTAGTACGGAAGTAACACTTTTCATCATAATAGTCGAAGTCTTTTATTGAAATATAAGAAATACTAACTCTCTTTCAAAAGCCATCTTTAATACATATAATATCTTAGGGACACGACCCATTTATATCAATTTGAAAAGATAACTATAGTCTATTAAAATGTCTTTTCAAAAGGTAACTAAAACATAAGCCATATCATCAAATAATATTAGGACATACCAATCTTGAGAGAATGTTATTCCCAAGCTTCATCTTCAAAGAAAATCCTCACATGCTACCTATACTTGTTGAAATAGAACCCATATATGACCATAATCACTTAGAACCCATATATGTATTTAGAAACCCTACAAAATGTTATATGAAAACTCACTTAAGTAAGACAAGAAGAGACAACACATACACCATCTTCAAACCTATGCAATCCCTAAAACTACCCAAAGTAAGAATATTCATTATATCACAATAACACATATTTGCTTATTCATTAAGTAACCCTTTTTCCTCATTTAGACTCTCCGCCTAAGTGAGACGTTAACCTTCCATTTCAATAAATTTCATTAAGTCAACAATATTCATTTAGAGACATTTAAGAGACAAGAAATCACATAAAGCAGTTCACAAAATGGACTTGGAAGACCTAGGGAACTCACTTAGCATCTTCAAAGCTTACTTGTGTTATGTATAGATAGCGTACCATTCCACTACCCACACGCTGTAGAACCTATCCAATAACTAGATTGTACATCCCATATGATGAGAATAGACATTAATTGACACACACAATACTATCTAGGTATGGAATCCAGTATCATAAGGACCCCACATCGTGGAAGGTATTTTACTTGCCAAAAGCAGAACTAAGAGTCATCCGATTTTGGCACATGGTTGTGGGATATAAAGGGCTTTTCGTACTCTAGTCTCATCCTAAAATAGAGATACTACCACAAGCATATCCACTTCATGCTTTGCCTTGTTTGTCAATGAGTATTCATTCCCTAGGTGTATTAGAGAAGGTAGCATTTCTTAGTCCTACAAACTCATAATAATTTTCATGTATAGCTCATTCTTTACCCTTCTTTTCATATTCAAGGTTCCACGTATATAACCTTCTTTCATATTCAAGGGTCTACATATAATTCTTTCATAGAAGGGCACCTACTTTAGGTCTACCGGTGCGAGACTTACATTCTTTATTCACTCATACACGTACATGACTAGGGTTCCTAAGCCTACCAAGTAAAGAGTTCATAATCCATAAATCAATAAGATGAACCTATTCAATAACATTTAAGTACCAGGTAGGGACAACTAAGTCTACCTAACAAGATACCCTATCAACATATAGAGACCCATTATAGTCTATCATATTCACATACAACCATTTAGAGGAGTCATACTTTCACCTCATGCATGCACATACCCAATATCATCCTTCACATTGATCATATATACAAGCTATAACATGATGATATAACAATTAACATAATAATGCCGACAAGGCCATGTTCATAGAATGTATAACAATTAAGAACCTCCACCATCAGCGGACCATACAATTCAATAAAATTTAATATCAATTCTATAAAAAATAGAGTAATTAGGTCAACTCACAACCTTCCAATCATCATCATAACCATTCTTTTGCCTTTTCAACCAATTCACATTACAAAAGATCTTACAAATATCATTGTACACAATACTAAGCAAACAATCAATCCATACCAATGATCCAACAACATTCAATATAGATATCGTCATTATAAGGCAGGTCATTAACAATTCTATCATGATCTATACATTATTAAATAACCCAATACAATCTACGCATGAATTATATAATTTCAAGCCATGATCAATTCACCCACTTAAAAACAAAAATTAGGAATTCAAGTAATGCATAGGTTCATGGAATTTGATCTTAAAACAACCAATAAACATCAATTACTTCATAAAACATTGATTTAAACATTTTCATGCAAGAGCACATGTTTAGAATTCAAAATAGGATTTCAAGGTTTTTGAACAATCTTTGAAAAGCCTTTTGAATTGGCTCCTTGAATGAGAGAAGAATCAATGATGAAATCACCATAACTTATGGTAGAAAGCCCACAAAAATGGGTTGAAAAACAAGGAGAATTTGGCCTTTTTCCTTGGAGCATCAAAGCTTCAACAATGGAGAATTTGGCCTTCTTCCTTGCCTTGAGGGTTTTGTTTTGATTGGTGAATTTGGGGTAAAAGAGACTCTATAACCGTTTTTAAATAATCCCCAACGTACCCAAAAGACCCCTACACTTATTGGATCGTTTAACCAAGACTAATTTGACTTAAAAATAACGCGACCAAATCATGGATGTGGATGCGCGTCGTGGCGACACTTCCAAATCTTTGTTTGGGAATTCAATTTTTAGATAAAATGGTTCATGTTGGCCCCGTTGCCCAGGGCAAAAAATTTTCCCTTTAAGTGCATTTTGTGCAACGCGCAGGCACTGCCAAATATATGCTGCCCGGTAGCTTTCTTTGCCATCGTTGGGTCCTCCGTGGGGACACTTAGGGTGGTCCCTAGGGAGTCGTACTCAAATGTTTTGAACTTTTACATGTCACCCTGTGTGTAGGAACCATGTATTCTCAATTCCTCACTCATACCATACACCAAAACTCCATTACAAAACCCTAGTATACACTGGTTCAACTAGACGAGTTTCCTAACGTTTTTGTTGTCCTTTGACGTTTTGACTTTCAAACTCTTCAAACTGATTTCTAAAGTTATTATTCATGTTTTTAACACCTTATAACTTATAAAACACATGATAGGCTCTAATAACCTAGTTCATTTTGAGTGTTCTGACACTTACTAACCGTGGGGGTTTCAATCTCATGAGACTACACAACTCTTGGGAATCTAGACTTGCTGAACATGAGAAGACCAATGTGGGAGGCCGGACTTACTAAACGTGAGAACTTCATCTTATTTCCATGCCCTTTCAGTGTTAAACATCTATTCCCTTTTTGTAGCCATCCTCAGTAATCTCATAAGTTCATACTGGCCTTTACTAGTCCCTTATGTAAACATCTCAACATATTAGCTCATAGGTAATCATAAGTGAGAACAACCCTTTCACTTTTGAAACCACTAACAAGTGAGTAAAATTTTCACTTAAACACTTTATTATAATCACGAGGACTACTTTTCTATCTTATAATAATCATACCATAATACACATACATATTTCATTGCTAATTCAAGTGTCTAGGGTTAAGAATGAGGAATACTTGTCATCAACATCACAACAACACATTAGACATAGGTTTATTACTATCTAAGTAACTAATCTTTCGTAATTAAATTCAAGAAAGAACCAACTTTCGTTTCTTCTTGCCCCTTCATGGGTCTTCATATTTAATTACCCAAGAATACAGAACCACTACATAAACGAGGTAAATTCAAGAAGAAATACATAGCTAACATATTTCTACACAATCAATATACTCATCATCTTCCACAATCACCATAGAAATTTCAAGGTTTTAGGAGTTTAGGGAAGAACAACGGTCCAAGGGGAAATCTAAGTGATTATCAACAATTAACCATCATTACATGGTTAAATGTTACTACCCAAAGTACCCCCTAGGTGTAACCGGCGTCCTCGTCCTCTAAGAGGACTAAGACAAGCCCTTAGTATACATTATAGCACATCATAAGTCAAAAACACAGAAAATTTAAAACTTTTCTAAGCAAAATATACTTAGACTTCTTGCATGTAGTATCTGAGGTTTACATAGACCTCTCGCTTATGAAGCTTACATAGGTTTCACACTTAGCATTTAATAACAATATAGTCTAATTGTTCATCTCACATTTAACCATCTAAAGAATGAATCACAATAGTTTGGGCATTGCCCTTAGTCTATTACATTATGCCTATATAGGCTACAATGATAGTGTCAACATTGGAATGGAATAATTATATCAAAACATAGACAATACTAATAACGCTTGATGAGTGGCTCTATCCTCTGAACTCATGAGGACTCACCAATTGAGGTTAGGAAAGATCCAAGTCTTCTTCTCCAATAGCCACGAATCTTCTCAATGGGCAGAACCTAAAATATTTGGAAAAAGGGAGAAAAATGGGTTAGTACACACCACATATATGTATGGCTCCTATGCACAAAAATCATCAATGCATGAGAAAAGGATATTTTTGTCAAAATCACGCTTTGTATCAATTTAACTCAACATGCATATATAATAAGCATAATAAGTCAATTCAACATAGTAGCAACTCAACATGTATATCACCCAAGCAATACTTGTGCAATGACAAATATAGAACCCCATAATCCTATCCAAGGCTAAATATGACATTAAGAAACCTACTTCATACTTACAACATATTCTCATAATTCATCATAACATGATTAATACATGAATACTAATCATAGATTATTAACATAACCATAATGATAGTCATAATCATAAAAATACTACTAGAACCATCCCTTAGGATCCCACATGTGCAATGAGTAAGAGAATTCACATACCCTCTCTTACCCTATGTGGTAGCCTTAAAGACAACCCTAGTGTGAGTTCACATACTTAACTTGTTCATTTACTTTTTACGTTAGGGAAAGAAGTGCAATAACCGACATGATACCATGTGAGCTACATGGAATTTGATGTTTTACTCGCACAACGAAAAGAGAGGGTTAATACTTGCCTAAGGTGTAACCATTCATACGTAACTATATAGGTTGATCCACAAAGCTAGAGTCCTATGTGGGCACATAGTTAAGGGTCAAGGAGATTGTTGCTTGAAACCTTGACTTACTAACGTGGATGTTTCCATCTCATGATACAACACATAACTTGGGAATCCAAACTTACTTACATGAGGAAATCCACGTGGGAGGCCGAACTTGCTAACGTGACACCTCCATCTCATTTACATGCCTTTTCGGTTCTAAACAATTATTCCCTTTAGTAATCATATTATTTCATCATACAAGTTCACATTAGTCTCTTATATACCCCTATGTAAACATCTTTTCATATATTGCTCATAGGTCATCACAAGTGAGAACAATCCTTTCACTTTAGACACCACTTGATAAGTGAGTAAACCTTTCACTTAACACTTTATTATAATCATGAGAAACTACTTTCAATCATATAATAATCATACCATAACATACTTGCAATAATTCATAACCAATTAAATAGTCTAGCGTTAAGGATGAGGAATACTTAGTATCAACATCACAACCACACATTAGACCGAGAAGCATTACTATCTAAATAACTCATAATTCATAATTGAATCCAAGAAGAACCAATAAACATACCTCATTGCTCTTCCATGAAACTTCATACATCCATTACCAATAATACATAACCAATTTCATAAACAAGGTAAATTCAAGAAGCAATTTCATAATTAACAACAATGTAACCAAGCTACATATTCATGATATTCACAATTCACCATATCAATTCAGGGTTTTCATGAAATTGGATGAAGGACATGGGTCTAGGGAAATCACATATGAAATCACCAATTAACCTACAATAAATACGTAAACAACATTCATTTATCAAATTCATCAGAATTGATTAATAATTTCATTTTTCAAAGAACACCCATGTGTAGAAGAAAAACCTAGATTTTGGGGGATTTAAAAATCATCTTTTTGAGGGACCCCTTGGAGAAAAGAATCCCAAGAGTTAAAGAAATCATACCTTAATGAAGCTTAACCCACGAAATCCAAGTGACACCCTAGAGAACTTGGTCTTCTTCTTCAAGCTTTCTTGCTTCTTCAATGGAGGATTTACGGAGAGAGATAGAAGAGAGAGATGAGAGTTTTTTTTTTTGTGGGGGAATATATTGGAGTAGGTAAAAATGACTTAAAAGTGACCCTAATACCTTATATAGTCATCCCTTAAATTAACCAAAAGACCCCTCACTTAAATGGGTCTTCTTGTGAAGTCAAAATATTTAAAATACGACTTTTATGAATCGAGGAAGTACGGGGTTAATTTCACAATTTATTTTTGAAATACGGGTAGAGGAAGTGAGCCTCGTGTAGGCCCTGCATCGTGAGGCAAGTTTGAATCTCCCCATTTTGGCTGAGCGTCGCGCAGCAGCCACCAGATTCTTGGCTGCTCGCAGGCTTCTTTGACAGCCTACTTGCCCATGTTCGGGTCTTCCCCAAGGACCCTTCCGATGGTCCTTGGTGTATCGTGACTGTACTGTTTGACCCTCTATACTACATTTTACCTATTTAAAGTCTTATTACGAGTTTTGGACTTAATATGACCCTTCTCAAACATTCAGCAAACATAGGGACGTTAATTAGTTCAGTTTTGCTAGTTTTCGGACGTTAAGGCCTTTCTTTTATGATATCGCCCCAATACTTCTCAAATAAGTTATTTAGACATAATTAGGTCTAAAATCATCATTACTCAACATATAAGGCTCTATTATAGGTAATGGATTTTTCGGGGTGTGTCAATACTCCTACCCTCCTTAGGAACATTCGTCCTCGAATGACAGTCTAGGCCCTTATAGAAGAAGAGGAGACTCAAGACTAGCAGCCCAACCAACAACAATATATATAAAATGGGTCACATCACATTGGAGGAATTATTCACTCCTCTCAAAATATATTCATAGCAATAACACATTGCAACTTAATCCACAACGTACAATATACATCGACTCAACTTTTTCATATCATATAAGGAGGAACTACCTTGTCCATTTCAATATGAGCTCAATATGAACATCAAAAGTTGTCATGTTTATTTCTTATCAAAACAGCACCAATTATGCTCAATACAACTTCCATGAATACATATAGCACACCACATACTTAAGTGAAAGCCAACCACAAGATACACATTTTTGTAAGACCTCGAAAATGACTTAGGTTAACTAGAGCCTAACATGTTGGTAATTGTGATCTAAGGTCCTAATGTGGTCTATTATATGGTTTAGAGGCAGTAGCTAAGATTTTAGGTGCATTGGAAGTCAAACGTTAAAGGACGACTAAGACGTTCGAAGACTAAGTCACATATGTGCCTCGTATGTGATTCTATGTGTTTATGTGTAATTCATGAGGTTGTAAGGTTCTTAAATGAGTTTTAATGGTTTATAAAGTCAGTGTGTCAGGTTTCGTGGAGTTTGGAGATCAAACGCCCAAGAACGTCGATGAAGTTCGAAAGATATGCATTGAATCGACACTGTGTGTCTAGGCATGTTTCATCGAGTTTTACGTGTTCGTTTTGGATGAAATTTATGTGAGAAGTGTTAAGCTCATAGAATATTGTATATGGGTTTGAAACGTCCGGTCAAACATCCCCAGGTACCAAGCAAGGGTCCTTGAGGAAGGACCCAAACTTTATGTTAAGACTGTCCGAGGCAGCCCTCAAACGACGGAGGCATCGACGGCTCGTGCGCCAATCGACGCCCCGTCGATGGGTTTCGTTGGTGGAGACTTGGTATTGGGCGAAGTGGGAACCTTGGTAAGTCTCTGACCCAACTAACAGAAGGACAGGACGGTCCGTTTGTGGACAAACGGTCTGTCGACTGCCTTCCGTCTGTGAGGCCAAGTCCCTGCGCAGGTCACTATTAAGTTAGGGGTGAAACGGGAATTTTACCCCAATTCCAAATAAGAGTATTGGCGGTTTATTAAGGGTATATTAGGTATTTTATATTTTTATATAAGTGTTTAACACTTAGAATATTTCATTCTTCTAAAATCAAAACCCCAAAATCCCTTAAGAAATCCCAAAGACTCCATTGAAGTCCAAAATCAAGGAAGAGCTTGGTGTGACGTTTTGAGTGGAAATTCTTCATCAAAGTGAGGAATTATCATCATTGAGGTATGACTTTTAATCCTTGAAACTCGTTTCATCAAGGATCCCAACTTTCAAATATGTTTTCAAAGTTTTCAAAAGGTGAATTGTCCAAATTCATGATTCTACCATGTGTTCTTGCATTAAAGGTTTTCAAACGTCTATTATGGATTAGATTTATGTTGTATTGATGATTTTAACCTAAATTACCTATGAACCCATGTAATAGATGAACCTAAGATTTTGACTAAATTATGGGTTACTTGATATTGGCTTAATGTTGACGAATTCATTTGTAGTTTCTTATGGGCTTTCTATTGACGTAAGAGTTGTATTCAATTGTTGTCAAATTTGTATTGGATTGTTGATTCTATATTTAATTGGGTTAGATTTCGTTGATATCTATAAGTTTGTATTGAATTGGTGTTCATGGCCATGAATAAGGGCCTTATGATGTTGAATTGGGTGATTTGATATTGGTTGAAGTATTGATGGTGAAGTGGTGGTACGCTGACCTAATTCCTTTATTTTAATGTCAATTATGCTTCAATTCTGTTATGATTGGTTTGGTCCACCATTGGTGGCGGTGCTATGTGAATTGATGTGGCCTTGTCGGCGTTACTTTCTAGTGTATTGGTGATCATGGCCTTGTTGGCACTACTTGAACTTATATGGCTATTTGCGTAGTTTGTTTGATAATGTGTGATCACATTTACCTATATGTTAAAGTATGTGTTAGACTATTGATACTATCTAGATAATCATGTTATGCTTTGACTATGTGTTTAGGGTGTAGTCTTAGAGTTGTTACATGGTTATTCCTAAAGTGGTTAGATGAGACTTAAAATGGTTAAGTTAATAATGTTAAGGTAATTAATAGGTTGACTAAATAAGGTTAAGGATCATTCCTAAGAGTCTAAAGAAAGATAGGCTAAATGAGCAAAATGGAAGTATGTTGTGTCTTGTTTAGGTAGACTTGTGTCCCTTACTTGATGCCTATGTGAATATGTGATGTCTTGACTTAGGAACCTAAAGGGTCTTAGTCTTGAATAAAGCAATATAGGTGAGACCTTGCATAATGATAAGAGGGTCATTTATGTGGAACCTTTAACCAAGTGGTAAGGTTATGCATTGTGAAGTAGTTAGCCGTAATGGTATCCTTCATGTAATGAGTGATGGACTTAAGGTTGGTTGGCTGGAACGGCATCATATCATACCTTAGGAAAGTCACGATGAGCTTATTGTCGCCATAGTGAGATATGCCCTAGTGGACCTTGCTTTGGTAGGGTGAATGTAATTGGGTCATGAACTAGTTATGGGACCCATTTATATGAACCTTAATATGATTTGATCTATGAGAACTAAGGCTACCACTTAGTGAGTATGGTTATGGGAAGTAGTTCTAGTTAAGTATGAGACTAGAATACAAAGTACGCCCTTCATATTCCGTAACAATGTGCCTACATGGGATCTCTATGTTCTACCATTGGCTAGTAGAACACCTCATCGAAGTAGGATAGAACTTCAGATTCCATGCTTTGCTATCATGGTCTATGTTGGTTATTGCCTATTCTCATCATATGGGATACATATTAGCATTAGAGAAGTTCTATGAGGTTTAGGTGGTGGTATGGGACGCTATCTAGACATTGCACAATAGACTTTGAAGATGTTAGTAAGAGTCTCTAGGTCTTGTTTAAGACCATTATTTGAATGTCATTTATGTGATGTATGTCTCTTAAATGAACTAATGAACAAATGACTTAATGATAATGGGCATGTAAATGTATAAGTACCTAATCTAAAGTGACTTGAGGATTCCTTAGTTAAAATGTGAAGAGGGCATAAAGGATGATCTCTTCATGGCTTATCTATGGAAGTCTTGAGAATGACTCTAGTTAGGGAAAAGGTTTGGTGTTGTGGACATGATCTAAGACTTAGGTAGTCTTAAGGACTATTTAGGTAATTCTTGAAGCGGTCAATCATGGACGTTATCTTCTTGATTTACTTAAGTAGGTCTTTCGATAGCCTTTGGAAGGAGAATGTCATATCATCTATGTGTTGGTGTGTTTAGTGAGAATGATTCTATCCTAGGGAGTCTATAGAATCTATTGAGTGTATGTGTAAGGAATTGTATGGGCGGTTGCTTCACAACTAACTCAAGTGAGACTTACAGTCACCTTTGGTAGAAGAGTCTTACCTTGGTGTTTAAGATTCTTTGTAAGTGTGTATGTGACTCATTATAAGTAATCTAGAGAGGGTGTATGGGCGGTCTCTTTTGTGTGACTTAAGTGAATCTTAGGATGACGTTAGTCAGAAGAGTACATGCTAGAAGCTGTTCAAAAGAGAAGATTTAGACTTCACTGTAACAGTGAAGTGACTTCACTGTAACAGTGAAGTGACTTCACTGTAACAGTGAAGTGACTTCACTGTAACAGTGAAGTGACTTCACTGTACTGTGAAGTGAACTCACTGTACTGTGAAGTGAACTCACTGTAATGTGAGTCTTAAAATTATGATTTCGTCTTAAAATTTTTCTTATGTCATTTTAAGTTGGTAAATGCTATTCTTATGATGATATTATGATGTTTTAAATAAAAGATGCTTATTTCCAATAAAGTCGGTTTCCATGATTTCATGCATAATGACATACTTAGTACATGTGGTTGTACTAATTCCATGCTTTATTTTCTATCTATATAGTTCTTGGTAGGTGAAGAGCTTTGGTAAGAAGACTTGGACAAGGAGATCGTTCAAGAAGAGTTGAAATATGTCCTCACTTGACTCGAGGGCATATATGTCATTTATGTTTCTTTCATGAAGTTTTGTAATAGACTATATAGTAGTATGTTTTAAATTCGTATTGGCCATGTCCCAAGTATTATCGTGTCTTAAGACGATGATCGAGACTTAGTGTATTTCCTATTTCCATATATGAAAGAGTTTATGACTTCTATAATGTTTTACGAAAAGTTTTAATTCCGCACTACTTTTCATTATATATATGTGATGAATAATATGATAGGCTTGTATAAGACTTCTCAGAGGTTGAATACGCCGGTCGCAATCCAAGATTGCACCCTAACTTCTAGGGTGTGGTTTCGGGATGTGAAAATCTTTGTATGAGAGCATAGGTTAATGAAAGTAGTCTTAGGTATCAAAAATTCTCGAAAAGTCACCTCTAGTAGAGTCTTGACCATTGGTGTGAGTCGCGACACATCTATGGGCGAGAGGCTATAGGACGATTGTGTTTCCCTTCAGTTTTACTCTTATGTTCGTATGGTAAAGTTATGTTATGACTATCCTTCTAAATGTGTTTCCTTGTGTTTCTAGGAGATGAATACTAGAAATGACTACTAGAAGGATGGAAGAGGGAAGGGTTTATGAGGAAGTTCCTTCTCATGTTGAGCAAGTTGAACAAGTGCTTTATGATGGTCAAGGTGTCCAAGGTGCTCAAGGTGCCCAAGTACTCCTCAAGGTGATCAGGCCCCTAATGTGGGAGGAGGTAATGATGTGCCGGAGTTGACTAATCGGGATATTAGGGAGGCTTTGCTTGCTTTAGCCCGAGCTGTGACTACTCAATCTAACTTGAACATGGTGCCTAGGGTTAATGCTATGGAGAGCACTATGTCATCTAGGTTGAGAGACTTTGTGAGGTTGAATCCTCCAATCTTTCTTGGCTCAAAGGTTAATGAGGATCCCCAAGAATTTCTTGATAGTGTGTACAAAGTTTTGAGTGCTATGGGGGTTACATCTAGGGAGAAGGCGGAGTTGGCTTCTTATCAATTGAGAGATGTGTCTCAAATTTGGTACACTAAATGAAAGGACAATAGGCCAAATGATTTGGGTCCTATTGAGTGGGAAGAATTCAAGGAAGCTTTTCTTGGCAAGTACTTTCCCCGTGAGAGGAGAGAGGTCAAGGTAGAAGAATTTATCAATCTCAAGCAAGGCAATATGAGTGTTGAGGAATACTCTTTGAAGTTCTCCACTTTGTCTAGGTATGCACCTTCCCTAGTGTCAAATCCAAGGGATGAAATGAGTCGCTTTGTGACGGGTGTAGCCGACTTAGTGAGGGAGGAATACCGTACGGCTATGTTGCATGATGATATGACTTTGTCGAGACTGATGGTGTATGCAAAATCAATTGAAGAGTCTAAACTTAGGAAGATATCAAGGAACTTGAAAAGGAGTGTTGCTAGTGACCAAGTGCAACCTAGGTTCAAAAAGAGGGTCAAACTCAAGATGGACCTAATGTTGCTAAGAAGAAGTTTGAGAAAGGAGGTTATTCTAGCAATGCCAAACCTACATGTGCCACTTATGGTAAGAGGAATTATGGTGAGTGTCTATTGGGTACCGGTAGTTGCTTTGGATGTGGAAAAGTTGAGCTCAAAGTGAGAGATTGTCCAAACATTGCTTCTAGGAAGGAGGGTAAAAAGGTTGAGCCTAGTGTTCCAAAGGAAGATGCTCCAACTAAGAGGCGTTTCTATGCACTCCGGACTAGAGGTGAGAAGACGAATGATGGTGGTGATGATGTTGGTAAGTCCTTGTTTCTCTTGTTATAGTATGACTTCTTTCTAAAGTGGGGGAGTATAGTTAGAATTGTGCTAGAAGTTGTTGCATGTGCATGATGTTTAGGAGTTTGGTTGAAATTGAATTTCATTAACTTCTTTGCATTGTGTGTTTTATTGAGTTATGAGTATGTTGTAAGATGTGTTTATATGATGTTACCTTGCATATTAGCATGTCTATATCATGAATTGCCTAAAAGATGCATTTTTGAAAAATGTGGTAAAATCACTGTAGCATGGAAAAAACAGTTCACTGTGTAATTTTTGAAAAAGTGGCTAATTGATTCGTTGGTCTATAATTGTTGTTATATGGTTAGAACTGATGTGTATAAGTATGATATTGAATATAAAATGCATTTTTCCCATTTGGAATGAAGCATGTGAGTTTTGTAGCATAATGAGTTATAGAATTGTATTCTAGTTTCTTGTTGTGTTGTGAATGTCTTGAACATGTGAAATTGATGTTTTATTCTTGATTATGTGTTGTATGGTTTGGTTATGTTCTGCTAAGTTGATTCCCTATTATTGAAAGTGTTCGGAGAGTGGCAAGTGTCATTCGAGGACGAATGTTGTCCAAGTGGGGGAGATTGTAAGACCTTGAAACTGACTTAGGTTAACTAGATCCTACATGTGGGTAATGGTGGTCTAAGGTCCTAATGTAGTCTATTATATGGTTAAGCTAAGAGTTTAGGTGCATTGGAAGTCAAACTTCAAAGGACGACTAAGACGTTCGACGACTAAGTCACCTATGTGCCTCGTATGTGGTTCTATGTTTTTATGTGTAATTCATGAGGTTGTAAGGTTCTTAAATGAGTTTAAATGGTGTATAAAGTCAGTGTGTCATGTTTCGTGGAGTTTGGAGGTCAAACGCCCAAGAACGTCCATTAAGTTTGAAAGATATGCCTCGAATTGACCTTGTGTGTCTAGGCATGTTTCGTCGAGTTTTACATGTTCGTTTTGGATGAATTTTATGTGAGAGGTGTTAAACTAATAGAATATCGTATTTGGGTTGGATACGTCCGGGTAAAAATCCCCAAGGACCAAGCAAGGGTCCTTGAGGAAGGACCAAACTTTATGTCAAGACTGTCCCAGGCAGCCCCCAAACGACAGAGGTATCGACGGCTCGTGGGCCAATCAATGCCCCGTCGATGGGTGTCGTTTGTGGAGACTTGGTATTGGGTAAAGTGGGAACCTTTTCAAGTCTCTGACCCAACCAACGGAAGGACAGGGCTATCCGTTTGTGGATAAACGATCTGTCGACTGCCTTCCGTCTTTGAGGCCAAGTCCCTGCGCAGGTCACTGTTAAGTGAGGGGTGAAATGGGAATTTCATCCCACTTCAAAATAAGAGTATTGGCGGTTTATTAAGGGTATATTGGGTATTTTAAATGTGTATATAAGTGTTTAACACTTAGAATATTTCATTCTTCTAAAATCAAAACCCCCAAATCCCTTAAGAAATCCCAAAGAGTCCATTGAAGTCCAAAATCATGGAAGAGCTTGGTGCGACTTTTTGAGTGGAAATTGTTCATTAAAGTGAGGAATTATCATCATTTAGGTATGGCCTTTGACCCTTGAAACTCGTTTCATCTAGGATCCCAACATTCAAAGATATTTTCAATGTTTTCAAAAGGTGAATTGTCCAATTTCATGATTCTACCATGGGTACTTGCATTAAAGTTTTTCAAATGTCTATTATGGATTAGATTTATGTTGTGTTGATGATTTTAACCTAAATTACCTATGAACTCATGTAATTGATGAACCTAAGATTTTGACTAAATTATGGGTTACTTGATATTGGGTTAATGTTGATGAATTCATGTGTAGTTTCTTATGGGCTTTCTATTGATGTAAGAATTATATTCAATTTTTATCATATTGGTATTGGATTGTTGAATCTATATTGAATTGGGTTAGATTTCCTTGATTTCTATAAGTGTGTATTGAATTGGTGTTCGTGGCCATGAGTAAGGGCCTTATGATGTTGAATTGAGTGATTTGGTATTGGCTTTAAGTATTGATGGTGAAGTGGTGTTACGCTGCCCTAATTCCTTTATTTTAATGTCAAACCTATGAACTCATGTAATTGATGAACCTAAGATTTTGACTAAATTATGGGTTACTTGATATTGGGTTAATGTTGATGAATTCATGTGTAGTTTCTTATGGGCTTTCTATTGATGTAAGAATTATATTCAATTTTTATCAAATTGGTATTGGATTGTTGAATCTATATTGAATTGGGTTAGATTTCCTTGATTTCTATAAGTGTGTATTGAATTGGTGTTCGTGGCCACGAGTAAGGGCCTTATGATGTTGAATTGAGTGATTTGGTGTTGGCTTTAAGTATTGATGGTGAAGTGGTGTTACGCTGCCCTAATTCCTTTATTTTAATGTCAATTGTACTTCAATTATATTATGATTGGTTTTGTCCACCTTTGGTGGCGGTGCTATGTGAATTGATGTGGCCTTGTCGGCGTTACTTTCAAGTATATTGATGATCATGGCCTTGTCGGCACTACTTGAACTTATATGACTATTTGTGTAGTTGGTTTGATGATGTGTGATAATATCTACCTATATGTGAAAGTATGTGTTAGACTATTGATACTATCTAGATAATCATGTTATGCTTTGACTATGTGTTTAGGGTGTAGTCTTAGAGTTGTTACATGGTTATTCCTAAAGTGGTTAGATGAGCCTTAAAATGGTTAAGTTGATAATGTTAAGGTAATGAATAGGTTGACTAAATAAGGTTAAGGATCATTCCTAAGAGTCTAAAGAAAGATAGGCTAAATGAGTAAAATGGAGGTATGTTGTGTCTTGTTTAGGTAGACTTGTGTCCCTTACTTGATGCTTATGTGAATATGTGTTTTCTTGACTTAGGAACCTAAAGGGTCTTAGTCATCAATAAAGGAATAGAGGTGAGACCTTGCATAATGATGAGACGGTCATTTATGTGGAACCTTGAACCAAGTGGTAAGGTTATGAATTGTGAAGTAGTTAGTCGTAATGGTATCCTTCATGTAATGAGTGATGGACTTAAAGTTGGTTGGCTGGAATGGCATCATATCATACCTTAGGAAAGTTACGATGAGCTTCTTATCGCCATAGTGAGATATGCCCTAGTGGACCTTGCTTTGGTAGGGTGAACGTAATTGGGTCATGAACTAGATATGGGACCCATTTATATGAACCTTAATGTGAATTGATCTATGAGAACTAAGGCTAGCACCGAGTGAGTATGGTTAAGGGAAGTAGTTCTAGTTAAGTATGAGAGTAGAATACAAAGTACGCCCTTCATATTCCGTAATAATGTGCCTACATGGGATCTCTATGTTCTACCATTGGCAAGAAGAACACCTCATCGAAGTAGGATAAAACTTCGGATTCCACGTTTTGCTTACATGGTCTATGTAGGTTATTGCCTTTTCTCATCATATGGGATACATATTAGCATTCGAGAAGTTCTATGAGGTTTAGGTGGTGGTATGGGACGCTATCTAGACATTGCACAATAGACTTTGAACATGTTAGTAAGAGTCCCTAGGTCTTGTCTAAGACCATTATTTGAATGTCCTTTATGGGATGTATGTCTCTTAAATGAACTAATGAACAAATAACTTAATGATAATGGGCTTGTAAAAGGATAAGTACCTAATCTAAAGTGACTTAAGGATTCCTTAGTTAAAATGTGAAGAGGGCATAAAGGATGATCTCTTCATGGCGTATCTAAGGAAGTCTTGAGAATGACTCTAGTTAAGGAAAAGGTTTGGTGTTGTGGACATGATTTAAGCCTTAGGTAGTCTTAAGGATTATTTAGGTAATTCTTGAAGAGGTCAATCATGGACATTATCTTCTTGATTTACTTAAGTAGGTCTTTCGATAGCCTTTGGAAGGAGAATGTCATATCATCTATGTGTTGGTGTGTTTAGTGAGAATGATTCTATCCTAGGGAGTCTATAGGATTTATGGAGTGTATGTGTAAGGAATTGTATGGGCGGTTGCTTCAAAACTCACTCAAGTGAGACTTAGAGTCACCTTTGGGAGATGAATCTTACCTTGATGTTTAAGATGCTTTGTAAGTGTGTATGTGAGTCATTATAAGTAATCTTAAGGGTCGTTAGGCACATCTAGAGAGGGTGTATGGGCGGTCTCTTTTTGTATGACTGACGTGAATCTTAGGATAACGTTAGTGCGAAGACTACTGTCACAACCCGAAAGCACCCCCTAAAAGTTAGGGAAACCTTCGAATCATGACCGGGCATACTTGACCCCTTTGGGGTCTCGTACAAGCCCTCTAACTAGCATTCATAACATAAAGCATGAAAAGTAGCGCAGAATTAAAACTTTTCACGATAATAATAATAGAAGAAGTCTTTTCATAAATACTAGGAAATCTTATCGTCACAAGCCAACTTAAAGACACAACTTAGAATTTTTAGGGACACGGCCCTTTACAATAAAGTAAATACATTTTCAAGTCTTAATATAGAAACTAAGAAACATAAAACTATGTCCTCGAATATATGAGGACATACCCAATTCTTGAGAGATAGAATTCCCAAGCTTCAACATCGATCCTCCAAAAGGCTTCCAACCTATACTCATAAGGTATATAAAAGTATGGGGTTAGTACAACAATGTACTAAGTATGGCATATGCAAATAAACATGCAAAAAGGGACATTTTAGTAAGAATAGCTTTTCATGCAATTCAAGTATAACATTCATGCATCTAGAAACAATCCAACATAAGAATCGACAATCAACGCTTTATGGTAACTTTACCAAAACTTAGAGTAATCAAAAGGAACATTTTAATGAACTTACTAAACTTACAATAAAAATTTAATAAAGCATCATAGTGCACATTTTGGATTCTTACAATGAAGACCTTACAGTGAATTGCACGGTCCAAGTCATATGAACCCTTTTTCGTTTGAAGTTAACCTAACCCAAGGTTATCCTAAGACTCCCTAAAGTGAGATAAGAAGGGATTCTCACTACACCTCCCTTCAAAGCACACCAAAGAGACCCTTAAAACTACCAAATCTTAGGCTTACTTCGTTGGAAATCAAATCCACGCCCTTGGCTAACATATGCAAAACACTCATGGAAAATATAGGTCACACCAAGTGCAATGTGAGAGTAGCATCCCATACTCCCACTCCCACTTAGTGCTCCTAATGGATTCCATTTACTCAAGTACTCCACAATAATCATCCATAACACTACACCATAGTACTTATTCACACGGATTTCATGAAGGTACTCTTCTCCCATAGTAGGTATAAGTCACACCAAGTGCAATGTGAGAATAGCATCCCATACTAGTACTCCCACTTAATGCTCCTACTCGGTAACTAATGTGGATTGAGCACTTCACGACATACATACACAATATTAACAATATACAAGATAATTAGTTTCAAATCAATTCTTTGTGGGAGTTAGCTTAACCGACAAAGACCATGAGAGCTAGACATGGAATCCCGATATTAACCCCTATCGGATGAGGGATCCTTACTTGCCTAGTGTAAGGTCATGATTTTTAGCGTTTACATGGCTTTTCCAATAGCTACACCTATGCGGGCACATAGTTAAGGGATAAGGAGATTGCTACTAAGTAACTCACTCTCTACAAACGAGGAGTACTCATCTCAAGAGGTACTTTGGATTACAACATCTCAACTCACGCATATCCTCTCGGTGATAGGCATAACTCCCCATGCATTTCTCAACATAATATTCTATCTTAGAAAGCTCACTAGGAATGGAGAGGTTGCTACTAGACACTACATCTCAACTCACGAAGTGTGTCCACCTCAAGATTCCCCTTTTTGCTCAACTTGGCATAATACAATCTTTAAAGAGTGTGTGTGTGTACATGTGCACACCTTGCATATAAGCATAATCTCATTATCATCAAGTTCTACTGATAGTTTAACCTTGATTCATCAAGTTACACACACTACATGCTTCTCATAGTCATATACTTCATTTAGACATAAACTAGGTCAAACATACAATTCAAGCTACACAAAACACAATACAAGACCCATTTCAAAATATCTTCATTTCACATATTAAACCTTCAAAGTTACCTACTCAACACATACTAAACATCATCAAGTTCATCAATTAGCACCGCCACCCATAAGGTGGACCATACCACTCAAAAAGCAATTCATAATAAGAACTATACAATGAGAGCAACTCATCAACAAATCAAACCATCATTACCCATAAGCAATTTATCAATATTTCACCATATGAAGGCCCTTAGGGCATTAGCTACACCAACATGACATACACAAGAAGACCCAAGTTCATACCCTACTCAAATCATGCTCACATAACCCATTTTTGAGTCAAAAGTTGAAGTATGCATAAACAAGAGTTTCTTGGAGTTTTTAACATCAAAATCATCAATTAAAACAAAGATAAATACATTTAAACCATTGAAACTTAAATACAAGAAGACCCATACTAGAAATCAAAGTTTGAAGAAGATTGAGTTTAGAAACCCTTTTGAAAATCATTTTGGAAATTGGCTTCTTGAATGAAAAGATATTCAAGAATAGATACCATACCTCACTAAGCAAGCCAAATCCAAAAGTTTTTGATGAATAGACACGTCCAACCAGCCCTCCTATCCTTCCTTGACTTCTAGCTTCCAATGGAGTCTTGAGAGGGTTTTCTTTTTAGAGAGAGAGTTTGAATGTTGAAGTGAGGGTCTTGCCTAGGTCTAGGGTTTAAAACTCATTTAATATACCCAAAAATCCCTTAACAAACCGTCCAAACTCTTATTTAGACGTGGGGTGAATTTACAAGTTCACCCCTAACTTGGCAGAAAAATCTGCGCACAGGGACGGGCTTGCGATGACCTGCTTGTGACGGGGCGTCACGGCTGCAACGGCCCGTCCTGACCATCCGTTGCAAACTTCAGAGGCTTGATAAGGGTCCCCTCCACACCCTTTAACAAGTACCCCACGACGAAACCTTGTGATGGGGCGTCACAGCCATGACAGGCCGTCGACTGCTCCGTCGCCAAGGCTGTTAGGGACAGCCTGCTTACCAGGTTTTGGGTCCTTCCTCAAGGACCCTTCGATGGTCCTCGGGGATACTTTCCTAGACGTTTCCAACACAAATATGATCATCTATAAGCTTAACACCTCTCACATGAATTTCATCTAAAACGAACACATAAAACTTGACGAAACTCGCCTAGACGTACAAGGTCGACTCAAGGCATATCTTTCGAATGCCTTGGACGTTCTTGATCGTTTGACCTCCAAACTTCACGAAACTTTGCACACTGCCTAAGGACACTAAACTAACTCCGTTTAACTTAAAGTCAACTCAATAAACAATCATGAGGCTGTATTTCACCTTAGTTCATTTTGGGGCGTTATAACTACATTCTAGAAGGTGTTCAAACAGTGAAGTCACTTCACTGTACAGTGAAGTCACCTCACTGTAATGTGAGTCTTAAAATTATGATTTTGTCTTAAATGTTTTCTTATGAGATTTTAAGTTGCTAAATGTTATTCTTATGATGATATTATGATTTTTTAAAGAAACTATGTATATTTCCAATAAAGTCCATTTTCATGATTTCATGCATAATGACATACTTAGTACATGTGATTGTACTAAACATGCTTTATTTTCTATCTATATAGTTCTTGGTAGGTGAAGAGCTTTGGGAAGAAGAATTGGACAAGGATATTATTCAAGAAGTGTTGAAGTATGTCCTCACTTGACTCGAGGGTATATATGTCATTATATGTTTCTTTTATGAAGTTTTGTAATAGACTATATAGTAGTATGTTTTAAATTTGTATGGTCCGTGTCCCAAGTATTGTCGTGTCTTAAGATGATGATCGAGAATTAGTGTATTTCCTATTTCCTATTTCCATATATTAAAGAGTTTATGACTTCTATATTGTTTCACGAAAAGTTTTAATTCTGCACTACTTTTCATTATATATATGCGATGAATGACATGATAGGCTTGTTAAGACCTCTGAGAGGTCGAATACGCCGGTCGCAATCCAAGATTGCACCCTAACTTCTAGGGTGTGGTTTCGGGATGTGACACATTTCATGGAAAATAAAAGAATTCAACTTAGGCATGAATTTCTACTATAATATGCACACATTAGAAAAACATGATAAGTTCGACTTTATTAATAATAGTTATATAAGGAACTACTAACCTCAATCTTGTCTAGGAGTAAGGAGAAAAAGATGCAGATAGCGGGACTTCATGTCGGCCTCGGCCTTCATGTTGCTCCCGAAACAAGATGGTTTCTCCATAGAAATTTTACGGAGGAACCCCTCCTTATTCCTCTTAACTTGGCGATCAAAATCTCAGCCGAAACCTCTTCATAAGAAAGGACCTCTTTTACCCCTAAACCTTCTAGAGGAAGATTGGAAACCAGATCACCAATACACTTCTTAAGCATAGAAACATGGAACACCGGATGAATCACGGCCAAATCATTTGGAAACTTCAACTTATAGGCAACACTGCCAACTTAGTTCATAATTTCATACGGGCCCATATAACGAGGACTAAGTTTCCTCTTCTTTCCAAACTTCACCACCCTTTTCATCAGTGAAATTTTCAAATAGACCCTATCACCTACTTCAAATTAAAGGTCCCTCTTTCTATTGTCGGCATAAGATTTTTGCCGACTTTGAGCCATTTTTAGTCTATCTCTTATAACCCAAACCTTCTCGAGGGCTTCATAAACCAAATCAGGACCAAGTAGAGCAAACTCACCTACCTCGTACCACCCAACCGGGGATCTACTCCTTCTTGCATAAAGCGCCTCGAAAGGTGACATAGAGATAGTCGAATGGTAGCTATTATTGTAGGAGAACTCTATCAAAGGTAGATGGTCATCCCAATTACCCTTGAAGTCAATGACACATGCCCTCGACATATCATCAAGAGTTTTAATAGTGCGCTCCGCTTGAACATCCATCTTGGGATGGAAAGTTGTACTAAGCTTCACCCTCGTACCAATCCCACTTTGGAAAGATTTCCCAAAATTGAAAGTAAATTGAGTAGCTCTATCCAAAATGATGGACAAAGGGGCCCATGTAATTTCACTATCTCGTTGATGTATAATTTGGCATAGTCTTCCGCCAAATATATGACTTTGACGGGAAGGAAATGTGAGGACTTGGTGAGACTATCCACAATGACCTATATCGAGTCATTTTGTATTTTAGTACGAGACAACCCTACTAAGTACACGTTAATTTCCTCCCACTTCTATGATGGAATATATATATTTTGAGTTAAGCCACCCGACCGTTGATGCTTCTTTTTAACTTGTTGGCAGTTTGGACACTTAGCAACAAAATTCGCTATGTCCCTTTTCATACCATTCCACCAATAGATTTCTCGTGAGTCGTGGTATATATTTGTGGCACCAGGATGGATGGAATACCGGTATCCATGTGCTTCTTCAATGATCAATTCCATTATGCCATCCACATTCGGTACACACAACCTTCCTTGGTGCCTAAGCACCCAATCTTCTCATTGAGAGAAAGACTCATTAGACTTACTAAGGACCGTTTTTTTAAATTCCATAAATAGAGGATCAAGGTGTTGCTTGGATTTCAGCCCAACCACTAAAGATGACTCGGAGTTGTGGCAAACCACGAAACCACCCTTTTTAGAGTCTTCTAGTCGAACCCCCAAACGAGCCAACCTATGTACCTCTTTCGCTAACTCTTTCTTATCATCAACCATATGAGCCACACTACCCATGGACACTCAGCTTAGTGCATCCAAAACAACATTAGCTTTCCGAGATGGTAAAGGATGCCCATATTATAATCCTTTAAAAGTTCTAACCATCTTCTTTGGCGTAGATTCAAGTATTTTTGAGTTAATACATATTGTAAACTATTTTGATCGGTGAACACAACAACATGTAACCCATAGACATAGGGTCTCAAAATTTTTTAAGGAAAAATACCATGGACGCAAGTTCAAGGTAATGTGTTGGGTAATTCTTCTCATGTGGCTTGAGTTGCATAGAGGTATACGCTATGATTTTCCCATGTTGCATGAGCACACATCCTAGACTCTCTCGGGAGGCATCACAATAAACCACAAACCCTTCGATACACTTCGGTAAGGTCAATACCGGAGCAGAGGTGAGTCTATATTTAAATAATTGGAAACTCTTTTCACATTATTCCGACCATTAGAATTTGGACTTCTTTTGGGTTAAGGCAGTTAATGGAGATGCGATAGACAAGAATCCCTCAACAAACTTCTTATAGTAGCCAGCCAAACCTAGAAAAGTTTGGATGTCGGTACGACTCAAAGTTCCAGGACAACTTTTGACCACTTCCCTCTTCCTCGGATCAACCTCTACCCCTTCATTAGAGACAACGTGACCAAGAAAGGCAATCGATCTCAACCAAAACTCACACTTGCTAAACTTAGCAAAAAGTTGGTTATCCTTGAGAAGTTGCAAAACTATCGTCAAGTGTCTCATATGGTAATTATAACTTCTAGAGTATATCAAAATATCATCAACAAAGAGAATAACAAACAAATCAAGATACTTTCTAAAAACTCAATTCATAAGGTCCATGACTGCCACCAGGGCATTTGTTAGTGACACACCCGAGAACTTCAACGACATATACTAGAGCTGTATATGTTTAGTAATGATGTTTTTAGACATAAATAAATATAAATAACTTGTTTGAGAAGTATCGGAGCAATAGGATTCAAGAAAAGCCTTAATGTCCGGAAACTAGCAAAATTTAACTAGATGACAACCCTATGTTTGGCGAAGGTTTCGGAGGGTCATATTGAGCCAAAACATGTAAAAGACTTTGAATAGGTATAGTTTAGTATAGAGGGTCAAAATGTATAGTCACGATACCCTAAGTACCATTGGAAGGGTCCTTGGGGAGGACCCGAAGTTGGGCGAGCAAGCTGCCAAGGCATCTGCGCGCAACCATCACGTGGGAAACTGAAGTTGGCATAGAGACGCAGGGCTTACATGGACCCTAATGGCTAAACTCAAAATTCAAAAATAAAATAGGGAAATAGCCTCGCGACGGGACCTACTTCCCAGGTATCGTATAAGTCGTATTTTGGGTGTTTTGACTTCACAATTAAACCTATTTAAGTGAGGGGTCTTTTGGGTAATTTAATGGGTAACTATATAAGGTATTAGGGTCAGTTTTAGGTCAATTTTATCACTCAAATTAAGTCCCAAAAGTTGAACTCAAAAAAATCTCTCTTTCTCCCAAAATTCTCTCTTCCTCCAAAACTCCATTGAAGACCAAAAGAGCTCCAACAAGAAGATAAAGCCTTCAAGTTTTCCAACTCAATTTCGTGGATTTATAATCTATAAGGTATGGTTTATTTCACTCTTTGTAATCCTTTCCCCAAGAGGTCCTTCAAAAGATGATTTCTAAATACCCCAAAACAATGGTTTTTCTCCTCACACGGGTCTTCTTTCTAAAACGAAATTGTGAATCAATTGTGATGAAATATGATGAATTAATTGAATTAATGGTTAATTTATGAATTCTTACGAGTTTTCCCTTGACCCATGTCTTTCCCCCAAATCCCTAATTTCTTGGATTGATTAAGGTGAATTGATGAGGAGGATGAGCGTGTCACTTGTTTACTTTGATTTTAGATACTTGATGTATGGCCTTATTTGATATGTTTGTTGTGATTTCTTTTTATTGAAGTATGAAGTCCCATGAAGGGCAATAATGTAAATTCTCCTTTGATCTCAATTATGCATGGTGAAATCTACTTATGTGATAGTGATGATATATATAATTGGGCTATTGTGATGTTCGTGACAAGAATCCGTCATCCCTAAACCTAGATTCATGAAATTGCTATAAATCATGTAAGTATGTTATGATATGATTATTGTATGATTGAATATAGCTTCTCATGACTATGATAATGTATCTCAAGTGAAAGGATAGTTCACACTTGTGATCACCTATGAGCTATTCTGATAAGATGTTTACATAAGGGTCTAGAAGAGGCTAATGTGAACTTGTATGATGTTGTATGATGATTACTAAAGGGAATAATTGCTTAGCACCGTAAGGGTATGTAAATGAGATGGAGGTCTCATGTTAGTATGTCCGGCCTCCCACATGGGTATCTTCACGACTAGTAGTGTGGATTCCCTAGATATGTGTTGTCTCATGAGATGGAAATTTTCACGATTAGTAGTCAAGGTTTCTAGAAACAATCTCCTTGTCACTTAACTATGTGCCCACATAGGACTCTAACTTAGTACGAATGGTTGCACCTTAGGCAAGTGTTAACCCTCTCTTTTCGGTGTGGGGGTAGAACACCGGATTCCATGTAGCTCACATTGTCTCGTGTCGGTTATGGTTCTTATTTCCCTAAAGTAAAGGTATGAACAAGTTATGTATGTGAACTTCTATATGGATTGTCTTAAAGGTTACTACATATTGTGAGGGAGGGTATGGGACTTCTCTTACATATTGAACATGTGGGATCCTATAGGATGACACCAGTAGTGTCCTTTGATGATTATGATTATGTTTATGATTTTGGTGATAAACTATTATTAGTGTTGATGTATGAAGCATGTTATATATGAGAAAATGTCGTAAGTATGAAATGGGTTGCTTAATGTGATACTTAGCTTTGGATAGGGTTATGGGATTTATTCTTGGCATTGCACAACTGTTGTTTGAGTTACTTATATGTTGATATGATTATGATGTTCCTTATATGTGTATATTGAATTGTCGATCATTGCGCATAGTTTTGACTAAATTGTGTCTTTTCTCATGCATTAACGATTTTTATGCATAGGGACCATACTTATACCTGTGGTTTGTACTAACCCATATTTCTTCCCTTTTCCCCCAAAATTGTAGGTTAGGGCCTTTTAGGTATCATTGAGGCTAATGAAAGAAGTCTTTGACTAGACTCTCCAAGTTTTCGTATTCCCTCATGTTTGAGGATGCTACCACACACTCTATCTTAGTAGTACTTGTATTGTATAATAGACATTCATTTCTTTCTTATTGTTGAAGATATTGATGCAACCCTATGTGGAAATTATGAATTTGTGTAAGGGCTTTGCCTGGACTGATTGACTTCTTTTAGATGGTTGATATGAGACAAAGTATTAGACGAAATTCCTATGCATTAGTACGATTTATTGCGAGAAGTCTATGTATGCTTCCCTTTATAGAGGTCTATGTAATCCTCCATGCTATATAAGCAAAAGTTTAATTTTCCCGCTATTTTGACTTATTATTTTCTATGACGAATGCTAAGAGTCTTGTCTTAGTTCTCATAGAGATGACGGCGCCGGTTACCCCTAGGGTGTACTTTGGGTCATAACAAACTTGGTATTAGAGCGTGATGTTAAATCTTCTTAGGATTGATGTCTCATTAAAACATGTCTATGTAGGGTCTTCATAATTGTGAAGCGCACCACACTTATGAATGAGAGACTATGTGATGCTTAGGAACTTTCACTCTTTTGTTATTACTAAGTCATGCATAAGAGTCTTAACTCTATCTATTCCTTTCTTCTAATCCTTTATTGCTTAAAGGCCATGAATACTAGAAGGAATAATTCTCTGGTCCGGAGAGAAGAATTTGAACGAGGTGGTTCGCTCTCAAGCTTCTCAAAACCCTCAAGTTCCTATTGAAGAAGGGGCTACGTCTAATGTTGAGATAAGGTCGGCCATCCATAGCTTGACTCAAGTGTTGTCTACCCAAGTTGCTACGGATACAAGGGTACAAGTGAACCCCAATGGTAATACCACCGCTTCAGGGATTAGGGATTTCACAAGGATGAATCCCCTACTTTCAATGATTCTAACGTGGAGGAGGATCCACAAGGGTTCATTGATGATGTGTTCAAGGTTCTTGATGCTATGGGTTTTTCTTGTTAATAAAAGGTGGAACTAGACGCCTACCAACTCAAAGATGTAGCTCAAGTGTGGTATGAGAAATGGAAGAATGACAGGCAGGTTAGAGAAGGCCGGATTACTTGGGGAGATTTCAAAACGTCTTTCCTTGGTAGGTTCTTTCCCTTGGAACTAAGGGAGATTAAAATGCAAGAAATCATCAACCTTCATCAAGGGGGTATTAGCGTGAAGAAGTATAGCCTCATGTTTACTCAACTATCAAAGCATGTTCCTACTATGGTTACGGATTCTAGGGCCAAGATGAACAAATTTTTCCTGGGGATATCTGATCTTGTGGTTAATGAATGTAGGTCAACTATGTTTATTCCTAGCATGGACATCTCTCGTATCATGGTTCATGCCAAACAAATTGAGGAACAAAAGCTTAAACAAGTTAGTAGGGAGTTGACGAAGGTGAGAACCGAAGAGGGGAATTTTTCTAAGAATAGGTATGAGGTTTAAGACAAACCAAGGTTCATGAAGAGGTTTTATAATCAAGGATCTTCTACTGCTCCAAGGGCCAATAAGAGTAAGGTGCCTACTCCCAAGCCCCAAGAGGGAAAAGGTGGTCGTTCTTAAGTTGATAGGCCTCTTTGTTCTAAATGTGGTAGAAATCATGATGACAAGTGTCTTGTGGGTACTAGTAATTGCTATACTTGTGGAAAGAGTGGTAACATGAAGAAAGATTGACCTATGATGAAGACTCAAGGAGGGTAAAATATTCAATCTCAAGCAAGTTTCCATAATCCGGATGCTCCAAAGAAGAATCGCTTCTATTCTCTCCAATCCCGAAGTAATCAAGAGATCTCACCAGACGTGGTTGTAAGACCTCGAAAATGACATAGGTTAACTAGAGACTAACATGTTGGTCTTGGTGTTCTAAGGTCCTAAATATGTTTAATATGTGGTATAGATGCAGTAGCTAAAGTATTAGAGGTGTTGGTCAAACGTCAAGGGACGACTAAGACGTTTGACGACTAAGTCACCTAAATGTCTCTTATGTGGTTCTATGTGTTTATGTGTGATTCATGGTGTTTTAAGGTTCTTAATAGAGTTAATATAGCATTTATAGTCAGTGGTTAATGTTTCGTTAAATTTGGAGGTCAAACGATCAAGAACGTCCAAGGCGTTCGAAAGATATGCCTTGAGTCGATCTTGTACATCTAGGCGAGTTTCATTGAGTTTAACGTGTTCGTTTTCGATGAAATTCATGTGAGAGGTGCTAAACTCATAGACTATCATATTTGGGTTGGAAAAGTCCGGTAAATTATACCCAAGGACCATCGAAGGGTCCTTGAGGAAGGACCCAAAAGTCTGTGTGCAGGCTGTCCCAGGCAGCCTTGGCGACGGAGCAGTCGATGGACTGTCATGGCTGTGACGCCCCGTCACAAGGGTTCCGTCATGGGTACCTTTTACAAGGGTGTAGTTGGGAACCTTGGCAAGCCACTGTTTCTTGCAACGGAGGGCCATGACGCCCCGTGTCAGCCGTGATGCCCCGTCATGGGCAGGTCGTCGTGGGTTGTTTCCCTGCGAGCAGATTTTCTACCAAGTCAGGGGTTAATTGGTAAATTAACCCAACTTACAAATAAGAGTTTATGCTGTTTTTTAAGGGTCTTATGGGTATTTTAGTTAACTATATAAGTAGTTAACACCCTACATTCTTCCAAATTGAAAACCCAAAACTCTTAGAAATCCCAAAACCTCCATTGAAGACTCCATTGAAGAGGCAGCTTGGTGAGGGTTTCTTGTGTGGAAATTCTTCATCAAAGTGAAGAATTATCATCCTTGAGGTATGTCTTTTGATCCTTGAAACTCGTTTCATCAAGGAGCCCAATTTTCAAAGATGTTTACAAAGTTTTCTGAAGTGAATTATCCAATTTCGGGATTCTACCATGGGTTCTTGCATAAATGATTTCTAAACATTGAATTATGATCTAATTGATATTGTATTGATGATTTTAACATAAATTACCTATGAACCCATGTAAATTAATGAACCCTAGTTTTGACTACTTTTTGGGTTACTTGATATTAAGCTAATATTGATGAATTGTTGTGTAGTTTCTTATGGGCTTTCTAATGTTATAGGAATTGTATTCAATTGATATATAGTTGATATTCGATTGTTAAACCTATACTGAATTGATGTAGATTCATTGAGTTTTATGGTTATTGCTTTGAATTATCGTTCATGGCCATGGGTAAGGGCCTTGTGATGTTGAATTGGTTGATTTGGCATTGAATTGAAGTATGGATGAGGGGATGAAGGTATGCTGCCCCATTTTCTTTAATTTGATATTAATTATACTATGATTCTATTGTATTTGGTATGGTCCACTTATGGTGGCGGTGTTATGTGTTTTATTTGCAATTGACGTGGCCTTGTCGGCGTTACTTTATGCGATATTATGAGCATGGCCTTATTGGCAACTACTTGAAGTTATGTGGCTATTTGTGTAGTTGATTATGTGAAGTATGGCATTACCTATCTACATGTGAGGTTATATAGTCATGTATGTTTTCTTCTAGTTATGTTGCCTTAAGTAATCATGTTAGACTTCGACTTGATATTATGAATGTATTGTTAGGTTAATTCTTGTTATTCCTACTTGACTTTATGAGACTATGTGGAGTATATTAATGATGTTATGATGATATATAGGATGACTTGAAGATGTTAGGTTATTTTAGAGGTGTTTCTAGAATGGCTTGTATTATATGTTAAAAGTGAAGTATGTGATGTCTTGTCTTGGTTGACTTGTATCTCTTGCTTGATGTATATATGGTTATGGGTATGTAATGTCTTGATTTAGGGTGTTATAACTGTTTGTCTTGAATAAATAAATATAGGTGAGACCTTAATGATAAGAGGGTCATTTATGTGGAACTTGAACTTAGTGGCGAGGTTATAAATTGTGAAGTAGTTAGCCGTAATGTTATCCTTCATGTGATGAGTGATGGACTTAAGGTTGACTG
This sequence comes from Solanum sitiens, assembly GCA_016801875.1. Classification (NCBI taxonomy): domain Eukaryota; kingdom Viridiplantae; phylum Streptophyta; class Magnoliopsida; order Solanales; family Solanaceae; genus Solanum; species Solanum sitiens. The sequence continues at coordinate 126,258 of JABWTJ010001056.1, forward strand.
GCTGGAAGGACATACATCATACCTTAGGGAAGTCGCTATGAGCTTCTTGTCGCAAAAGTGAGTTATGCCCTACTGGACCTTGCTTTGGTAGGGTGAATGTAATGGGGTCATGAACTAGATAAGAGACCTATTTATATGAACCTTAGCACCGAGTGAGTATGAGTAAGGGGGAAGTGGATTCAGTTAAAGAAAAGACAGAATGCTTATTACGCGCTTCATATTCCTTAACCATGTGCCTACATGGGATGTGTCCAAGTTCTACCATTGGCAAGTAGAACAACCTCATCAAAGTAGGATAGAACTTCGGATTCCATGTCTTGCTATCATGGTCTATGTCGGTTATTGCCTTTTCTCATCATGTGGAATACCATTTAGAATTAGATAAGTTTATGAGGTTTAGGTGGTTGTATGGTGTCACGACCGGAATCTAGACCCCAGATGAGACCGGCGTCGTTGAACTCTCAGAGGTCGCAGACAAGCCTACTTATGTCATTCTTACTATACATAGGTTAATTTTAGCGGAAAATTTGAAACTTTTTGCTTCTAAATATTGCTTACTAAATATTTCTACTACATTCGTAATTTGTTCACCATCAACCATCTAACATTAAGAGATAATCAAATGAAAAGAATAGTTCAATACTTATAAAGCGTATAATTGCCAAAATGGCACCAATACATAGTCTGAATAAAAATAGGAAAGAAACGCTAGTGGAACATGCTCCACTAGCTCAACTCTAAAACTAAGCTAGAATATAAAACAGTAGCATCCTCGAAAGCATGAGCACATACCAACTCCGGATGAATGCTGGACGTCCGGATAACTGCAACGATGATCCTGTAGCTCTATCGTCCACCTGTGTCTGCACCTAAAATAGTAGAGTTTGTATAGGGTTAGTACACACTTGTACTAAGTATGGGTATATGCAAGCACACACCAAGGACATGCATGATAAAGAATAGCTCTTTCCTAACAACATGATTTTTGGAAAGTCAAGTCAGTGGACTTGCCAAATTGAGATTTGGAAAGTTTCCTAATTTGAATTAGGAAAGTAAATTATCTTTCCAAATCTGGATTAGGAAAGTCAGTGAGCTTTCCAGATTTGGAATAGGAAAGTTATGCCATGAGAATAACATACATCATCATACTTTTCACATTTTCACACAGCACATAACATTTACACATAGCACATATCATATAGCATACAGTACATTTTACATATAGCACATAACTTCGTTCATATCATTCATTCATATGCCATGAGACCTTGGAATCATGGACTTGACATTAAGACATCCCAGAAATGAGGGCTCAACATATGGGACCTCAACTAGGGAGTCTTCATTAGCAAACACAGAGTCTGCTTCATTCCATTTCGTTCAAGTCCAGTGTAACCACCGGTTATACCTAGGATGTAGTTTAAGACTTTCATTAGGTTCGTTGTGCAATGACCAAGAATGACCTAATGTCATTACTCGAATCTAACTCACCTTTTGATTATCCTATCCTAACACCTTTGGTATTCATTCATTTCGTTATGTGCATTATTTGAGGCTGGCCTCATTCATTCATTGGGAACTTTAACTTTAACCGACATAGATCATGTGAGCATCATGAAATCCAGTGTCTCCCCCACACCGAAAAGAGGTGGAATCACCGGCCAAAGTGATCCAATAATATGCTAGCGTACATGGGAATTTAACCCCGCCATATCCCTATATTGGCAGTATAGGTTCGAAGACTAGGAGATATCAGGAGACCCATACCCGGCAAGTCGGACAGTCTCATCTTATGAGAGTTACGTGAACCTCCGCCCTTTCCGAAAGAAGGCATCACCGCTCATATCTAGTCTATCGGTGCTCAGTATAAAGTTCCATTACATTCATCTCATACGTCATGGAAGCTGGCTTCTAGTATGAGGACATCATAGCTTATTAGATGATTTCTCATCTCATCATTCGTATTGAGTGTGTTAAGCTCAATACTCTCATTAGAGTGTTCATAGAGACTGGTCTCTTCATTATCTTACACTCTCATAGGTGAGTACGTATTGGTAACATTTACTTAGGCTCATTTGAGACTTCTCTCATCATTTACATTACCCTCATATCATGTTGTCACCACATTCATCATTATTAGCACCTTTGCTTTTCATAGTTATTCACCTCTTATTACGTGAATGTTTGTTTCTTCTTATGCCAATGCACTTGGCCTTTTGGTGTGCTTTACACCCTTACTTAACCCTTCTAGGGTTTCATTATTTCATTGTTCATTTCATCATTTCATTATTCATCCCATCATATACCAATGCACTTGGCCATTTAGTGTATTTTACACTCATACTTAACCCTTCCAGGGTTCATCATTTCATTTCATACATCTTAAGTTCACTTACTTTTGAACGTATGTTAGACTTATGTGTCTATACATACAAGCCATGAGGCTTCATTCGTAGTTCATTATGTGACTCATACATTCCTAAGATTTTATAGTACAAGACTTATGTATCTTGTATATATGCCAACATCTTGATTTCGATCTAAGTAGATGGCATTATTCTTGGATGATTTGTTCACGTATGACTTATGTATCAAACGGAAGTTTGGGTAAGGAATCCCAAGTCTTGAATCAATTGGATATCATTTATATTTTTAATTGATTTTATTCTTATATTCATAATATTTTAACTCTAAGTCAAATCACAATATTAACATTGAAGGATTACTTTTCTATTTAACCTTTTTCTTGAATTGGCTGATGGGTTGTGGGTTCGAGCCCCCACAACCCCATTTTCATTTTTCATTAACATGATATTCTCCCATCTTTCTTAAACCAAGAGGTTGTGGGATCAAACCCCCACAGCCTCTTTTATTTTACTCTTAATTTCGCCCAAGTAGGGAGGTTGTGTGTTCAAACCCCCACAGCCTCCTTCTTTTAATTAATTTTCGCTTAAGGGCTGTGAAGTGGTGGGTTCGAACCCCCACAGCCCCATATATATATTTAATACTTTTCTCTAAGTTGAGAGCATGGGCAGTGAGGTCGTGGGATCGAACCCCCACGGCCTCACCTATTTTTTTTAATTCATTTTCACGGGCAGTAGCTAAGGGGTTCGAATCCCCTTAGCCCCAACACATTTTTTTTTTAAATTTCAGCCCTGAGGTCATGTGAGGTCTTGGGTTCGATTCACCCTCACCTATTTTAATCCCTTTTAAAACCCTTTCAAAGTCTCCAGAAACTGCCCGAATTTAACATCAAAATTTGGAAATTTTGATTACCATTTTGCAGCCTATTTTTCTCCACTTTTTAACGTTAAAAATTCATGCATTTGGAGTAGTGTTTAGTGAGTCCTTTAGGTGCATTTTCATGGACATATTTGGCCAAGAATTCTTCATTTAAGTTCATCCACTTTACACTTAATTGAACATCATCATTTCCATAAGTTTATACACTTAAATGACACCCAAAATCATATCAAACTTGAAGCCATAAATCAACACTTATTTACAGTAAGTTTACAATAAACTTTTTTCACATACTCACACATATTTTTGGCAACAAAGCTTGTCATTCATATGATTCCAAATACATGTTCTTGAAAACACATTGCAACACCTAATTGCTACCAGCAAACATACCAACCTACGAATTCGTTGGGAGCTAATGACAGGGACATGCAACGGGGAAAACAACCTTAGTTTTGAGCCGAATATTCTGAGTCCTAGGGGTCTCTTGGGAAATGGACCAAGAGTAAGAAGACGCATACCTTAGTTTCCTTGTTCAAACACAAATTTGCTGCCCAAAGAACCTCTCCACAAATCAGTCCAAGCTTTCTCAATCGTCCACACTACTCGACAACCACCTCTCTTTGCTTTATCGTTTGGTTACTTTGATTACTTAAAAATTTTGCTTGAGTTTTTCAAGTGTGAAGAGCTCTTGAATATTTTTCAGTTCTTCACCTTTATTTTGAAGAGAAAAACGTGAGACTAATTGAAAAAGTGAGAGAGATATCGTGAGAGACAGAGAGTAGCTTTAAGATAGGAGTTTTGGTTTGAGAATTAGTCAAACTAGGACTCCTTGCTAAATTAATAATTAAAAATCTGATTTTTCCTTTTCTTAATCAGATAATATTCATTATTTAATTAAGTTAATTCATTAAATTAAATAAAAGCAAGTTAAATCCTTGCTTCTAGTGGGGCTCGAACCCGAGTGGCTCCCATTTGCGAAAATGGGTCACTTCGGGTTGCCCCACCCGAATTTCTTCCTTCAATTAAATTAATTAATTAAATAATTAATTTCCCAGGGTAATTACAATATTACCCCTGGCCTGGAAAAGACCATTTTACCCTTGGACCCTCAAAACTTAAAATTTCTTCTTTTGAGTCCGGTAAAAACTCTTTCGATTAAATCTTCGTTTTCGTGAGCCTCACATGGTTGGTTCCAACCTTTCCAAGCTCAATTAACTCCCCAAGTTAGTTGGCTTGGTCGTAGTAAGGGTTCTGAGGTCTGGTTCTACGCGTATCAGTCTGTGCAAACCTTGGTCTAATCGCAAGCATTCTTGACAACCTAAGTCTTGATCCTATTCATTTTTAGGGTTGTTACATTATCCCCCCCTTAGGAACATTCGTCCCCGAATGACACTACTCTTTACTAACAATAAGTATGTCATCTATAGAACGTACACATACGTAGGTACTTCAATACTTCCATGGGTGAATATTTGATTCACTTCTTAACATGATGGAACACCTCCTTGAGACCTACTAGTAGCTTCACATTAATAGACTAAGTAATTCTTCCCTAAACTAGTCTCATCAAAGAATACAACACAAAGTCAACATAAAAATCATATAAATCAGCAACCAATATGATGACTTCAAACCTATTAACCTCATACTAGGGCATAAACACCATATACAGTCAAATATATGAAAGGCTAATTAAGGCTACGCACCCGAGGCTTCATCAGAAGTGCCTTCCCCTGCACCCCTGGACTTGAGTGCGAAGAATCGTTGCCTCTTTGGAGCCTCTTCATTCGGGCCATTAGTCTAAACTCTTTCCTTCCCTTGTTCCTGACTTCTCCTATTCGGACAATCTTTCACCATGTGGCCCGATTTTCCACAGCTGTAACAAGCATTAGAGCCCATCATACACTCTTCTCCATGATGTCTGCCACACTTCCTGCAAGGTTGCCTTTCCTTAGGTGTATATACTTCCTTGTTTCTCTTATCTCTGGACTCGGAATCCCTATCATAGAGACCACTGGATGAACTTGACTCCCTTTGGTGGGAGAGTCCCTTCTTAAACCTTGGCTGCTCACGGACGCCAAAGTTATTGATGTGGCCTCCATGGTTGGGACCTGCTTGATATTGACGCTTAGGCCTCCTAGAATCACGAATAACTCTCTTTCTGCGGCTGTCCTCTACCTGCTGGACATGCACCATCAACCTCGAAAGATCCATATTATCATGGAGCATTGCAGATCGACACTCCTCCTCCAGGTCTCCATTGATACATGTGAGGAACCTGCTCATCTTATCCCTGCTGTTAGAAACCAGGGAAGTAGCATACCTCGATGATTTCTACAAGGTTCAGTATTATCCTCATTCTTTCTATTAAATACTAGGGAAAATAACATACCTTGACAGCTTAACAAACTTCAGGGAATATTCCCTGACTGTCATGGAGCCTTGTTTGAGGTTGATGAATTCCTCAACCTTGGCCTCCCTCATCTCCCTGGGAAAGAATCTCTCCATAAATGCTGTCTTGAACAACTCCCATGTGACTGGTACTCCAACTAAGACACGACTATCTTGCCAAATCTTGCACCAAGTCTGTGCAACATCCTTGAGCTGATAGGAAGCCAGCTCAGCCTTCTCAATATCAGTAGCCCCCATAGCCACCAGAATCTTATTCACCTCATCTACAAACTCTTGAGGATCCTACGATGTCTTAACCCCTGTGAAAATGGGAGGATTCATCCTCGTGAAGTCTCTCAGCCTGTCAGCCATGCTACGAACTAGTGGGTTCTCCCTCTGAACATCCTGCCGGTTGACCTGGGCAGTCATAGCCTGGGCCTGCATAGTAATGGCCTGTGCCATTTGGGCCAAAGATGCCCGCACCTCAGCATCAGTCAACCCAGCTGGGTTAACTGGCATGGCCACTCCTTCAGCTTGAGCTTGGGGTAGATCCTGATTACCCCTAGCAGCTGCTCCTCCTCTCCTCTGACCATTTCCTCTCTTACTATTCATTCTCTGGAAAAAAAAAAGGATTGATGTTAAACACGCTCATAACACCAAGAATTCAGACATTTGGAAAAGCACGATAAGATAAGAAAAAGGGAAATTTTCCTACACATCATGCAGTCTCTAATTCAGGATAGTGGTGCACTTCACTACCATGACTTAGAAATTACTCAATGTAGTTGATGTGAACTTATTATTCTCGGAATTTAACCTAGGGCTCTGATACCAACTTTGTCACGACCGGAATCTAGACGCCAGACGAGACCGGCGTCGTTGACCTCTCAGAGGTCGCAGACAAGCCTACTTACGTCATTCTTACTTTACATAGGTTAATTTTAGAGGAAAATTTGAAACTTTTTGCTTCTAAATATTGCTTACTAAACATTTCTACTACATCGTAATTTGTTCACCATCAACCATCTAACATTAAGAGATAATCAAATAAAAAGAATAGTTCAATACTTATAAAGCGTATAATTGCCAAAATGGCACCAATACATAGTCTGAATAAAAATAGGAAAGAAACGCTAGTGGAACATGCTCCACTAGCTCAACTCTAAAACTAAGCTAGAATATAAAATAGTAGCATCCTCGAAAGCATGAGGACCTACCAACTCCGGATAAATGCTGGACGTCTGGATAACTGCAACGATGATCATGTAGCTCTATCGTCCACGTGTGCCTGCACCTAAAATAGTAGAGTTTGTATAGGGTTAGTACACACTTGTACTAAGTATGGGTATATGCAAGCACACACCAAGGACATGCATGAGAAAGAATAGCTCTTTCCTAACAACATGATTTTTGGAAAGTCAAGTCAGTGGACTTGCCAAATTGAGATTTGGAATGTTTCCTAATTTGAATTAGGAAAGTAAATGATCTTTCCAAATCTGGATTAGGAAAGTCAGTGAGCTTTCCAGATTTGGAATAGGAAAGTTATGCCATGAGAATAACATACATCATCATACTTTTCACATTTTCACACAGCACATAACATTTACACATATCATATAGCATACAGTACATTTTGCATATAGCACATAACTTCGTTCATATCATTCATTCATATGCCATGAGACCTTGGATCATGGACTTGACATTAAGACATCCCAGAAATGAGGGCTCAACATATGGGACCTCAACTAAGGAGTCTTCATTAGCAAACACAGAGTCTGCTTCATTCATTCATACGTACTTCATTCCATTTCGTTCATAGTCTAGTGTAACCACCGGTTATACCTAGGATGTAGTTTAAGACTTTCATTAGGTTCGTTGTGCAATGACCAAGAATGACCTAATGTCATTACTCGAATCTAACTCACCTTTTGATTATCCTATCCTAACACCTTTGGTATTCATTCATTTCATTATGTGCATCATTTGAGGCTGGCCTCATTCATTCATTGGGAACTTTAACTTTAACCGACATAGATCATGTGAGCATCATGAAATCCAGTGTCTCCCCCACACCGAAAAGAGGTGGAATCACCGGCCAAAGTGATCCAATAACATGCTAGAGTACATGGGAATTTAACCCCGCCAAATCCCTATATTGGCAGTATAGGTTCGAAGACTAGGAGATATCAGGAGACCCATACCCGGTAAGCCGGACAGTCTCATCTCATGAGAGTTACGTGAACCTCCGCCCTTCCCGAAAGAAGGCATCACCGCTCATAGCTAGTCTATCGGTGCTCAGTATAAAGTTGTATTACATTCATCTCATACGTCATGGAAGCTGGCTTCTAGTATGAGGACATCATAGCTCATTAGATGATTTCACATCTCATCATTCGTATTGAGTGTGTTAAGCTCAATACTCGCATTAGACTGTTCATAGAGACTGGTCTCTTCATTATCTTACACTCTTATAGGTGAGTACGTATTGGTAACATTTACTTAGGCTCATTTGAGATTGCTCTCATCATTTATATTAGTCTCATATCATGTTGTCACCACATTTATCATTATTAGAACCTTTGCTTTTCATAGTTATTCACCTCTTATTACGTGAATGTTCGTTTCTTCTTATGCCAATGCACTTGGCCTTTTGGTGTGCTTTACACCCTTATTTAACCCTTCTAGGGTTTCATTATTTCATTGTTCATTTCATCATTTCATTATTCATCCCATCATATGCCAATGCACTTGGCCATTTAGTGTATTTTACACTCATACTTAACCCTTCCAGGGTTCATCATTTGATTTCATACATCTTAAGTTCACTTACTTTTGAACGTATGTTAGACTTATGTGTCTATACATACAAGCCATGAGGCTTCATTCGTAGTTCATTATGTGACTCATACATTCCTAAGATTTTATAGTACAAGACTTATGTATCTTGTATATATACCAAGATCTTGATTTCGATCTAGGTAGATGGCATTATTCTTGGATGATTTGTTCACGTATGATTTATGTATTAAATGGTAGTTTGGGTAAGGAATCCTAAGTCTTGAATCAATTGGATATCATTTATATTTTTAATTGATTTTATTCTAATATTCATAACATTTTAACTCTAAGTCAAATCAAAATATTAACATTGAAGGATTACTTTTCTATTTAACCTTTTTCTTGAATTAGCCGATGGGTTGTGGGTTCGAGCCCCCACAAGCCCATTTTCATCTTTCATTAACATCATATTCTCCCATCTTTCTTAAACCAAGAGTTTGTGGGATCAAACCCCCACAGCCGCTTTTATTTTACTCTTAATTTCGCCCAAGTAGGGAGGTTGTGGGTTCGAACCCCCACAGCCTCCTTCTTTTAATTAATTTTCGCTTAAGGGCTGTGAGGTGGTGGGTTCGAACCCCCACAGCCCCATATATATATTTAATACTTTTCTCTAAGTTGATAGCATGGGCAGTGAGGTCGTGGGATCGAACCCCCACGGCCTCACCTATTTTTTTTAATTCATTTTCGCGGGCAGTAGCTAAGGGGTTCGAATCCCCTTAGCCCCAACACATTATTTTTTTAAAAATTTCAGCCTTGAGGTCATGTGAGGTCTTGGGTTCGATTCACCCTCACCTATTTTAATCCCTTTTAAAACCCTTTCAAAGTCTCCAGAAACTGCCCGAATTTAACATCAAAATTTGGAAATTTTGATTACCATTTTGCAGCCTATTTTTCTCCACTTTTTAACGTTAAAAATTCATGCATTTGGAGTAGTGTTTAGTGAGTCCTTTAGGTGCATTTTCATGGACATATTTGGCCAAGAATTCTTCATTTAAGTTCAGCCACTTTACACTTAATTGAATATCATAATTTGCGTAAGTTTATACACTTAAATGACACCCAAAATCATATCAAACTTGAAGCCATAAATCAACACTCATTTACAGTAAGTTTACAATAAATGTTTTTCACATACTCACACATATTTTTATCAACAAAGCTTGTCATTCATATGATTCCAAATACATGTTCTTGAAAACACATTGCAACACCTAATTGCTACCAGCAAACATACCAACCTACGAATTCGTTGGGAGCTAATGACAGGGACATGCAACGGGCAAAAACAACCTTAGTTTTGAGCCGAATATTCTGAGTCCTAGGGGTCTCTTGGGAAAGGGACCAAGAGAAAGAAGACCCATACCTTAGTTTCCTTGTTTAAACACGAATTTGCTGCCCAAAGAACCTCTCCACAAATCAGTCCAAGCTTTCTCAATCGTCCATACTACTCGACAACCACCTCTCTTTGCTTTATCGTTTGGTTACTTTGTTTACTTAAAATTTTGCTTGAGTTTTTCACGTGTGAAGAGCTCTTGAATATTTTTCAGTTCTTCACCTTTATTTTGCAGAGAAAAATATGAGAGTAATTGAAAAAGTGAGAGAGATATCGTGAGAGAGAGAGAGTAGCTTTAAGATAGGAGTTTTGGTTTGAGAATTAGTCAAACTAGGACTCCTTGCTAAATTAATAATTAAAAATCTGATTTTTCCTTTTCTTAATCAGATAATATTCATTATTTAATTAATTTAATTCATTAAATTAAATAAAAGCAAGTTAGATCCTTGCTTCTAGTGGGGCTCGAACCCGAGTGGCTCCCATTTGCGAAAATGGGTCACTTCGGGTTGCCCCACCTGAATTTCTTCCTTCAATTAAATTAATTAATTAAATAATTAATTTCCCAGGTTAATTACAATATTACCTCTGGCCTTGAAAAGACCATTTTACCCTTGGACCCTCAAAACTTAAAATTTCTTCTTTTGAGTCCTGTAAAAACTCTTTCGATTAAATCTTCGTTTCGTGAGCCTCACATGGTTGGTTCCAACCTTTCCAAGCTCCATTAACTCCCCAAGTTAGTTGGCTTGGTCGTAGTAAGGGTTCTGAGGTCTGGTTCTACGCGTATCACTCAGTGCAAACCTTGGTCTAATCGCAAGCATTCTTGACAACCTAAGTCTTGATCCTATTCATATTTAGGGTTGTTACATATGGGACGCTATGTAGACATTGCACAATAGACTTTGAAGGTGTTATGTGGAGTTCCTAGGTCTTGTCCAAGACCATTATGTGAGTGTTTTATGTGATGTTTTATGTGAGTGTCTTATGTGATGTATGAGTCTTAATTAAATAATGAACTAATGACCTATGTTAGTAACTATGTAAATGGTTGAGTACCTAATCTAAAGTGACTTAAGCATTCCTTAGCTAAAGTGTGAGGAGGACATGAAAGGATGGTCTCTTCATGTCTTATCTTTGGAAGTCTTGAGGATGACTCTAGTTAGGGAAGTTGGTTAATCTTGATTGACATGATCTACACTTTTGGAAGTATTAAGGACTATTTAGGTAATTTTCAAGAGGTCACTGCACTATGGACATTATCTTCTCGACTTACTTAAGTAGGTCTTTTGTATTTGGAAGGAGAATGTCTTCTAATCTAAGTGTTGGTGTGTTTAGTGAGAATGATTCTATTTGAGGTAGTCTATAGGATCTCTTGTGTGTGTGTGATAGAGGTTGTATGGGCGGTCGCTCCACACTCACTCAAGTGAACCTTGGAATTGACCTTTCGTAGATGAATCTTACATAGATGTTTATGATTGTTTTCTAAGTGTGTATGTGACTCATTGTAGGAAATCTTAGAGGTCGTTTAGGCATATCTAGAGATGGTGTATGGGCAGTCTCTCTTCGTGTGACTTAAGTGAATCTTCGGATTACTTTAAGTGAGGGAATTAGATGCTAGAAGATGTTAAAAGGGAAGGCTAGGACTTCACTGTAACAGTGAATGGACTACACTGTACAGTGAAGTGAACTCACTGTAAAGTGAGTTCTTTAAAATGGTATTTTGGTTAAATGTTATCTTATGTGTTTCTTAACTGCTAAATGATGTTCTTATGATTAAACTATGATTTCCAAATCAAAAGATGCATATTTCTAATAAAGTCCATTTTCATGATTTATTGAATATAGGGATACTTAGTACATGTGGTTGTACTAATTCCATGCTTTATTTTTCTATCTATAGTTCTTGGTAGGTGAAGATCTTGTGAAGTGAAGACTTGGACTTAGAAGATCATTCAAAAAGAAGTTGAAGTATGTCCTCAATTGACTTGAGGGCATATGTCTTTTATTGTTTTCTTTGAAGTATTGTAATAGACTATGTCTTTCTAGTTTTGTATTGAAGTATGGGCCGTGTCCCAAGTATTCTTGTGTCTTAAGATGATGAGATTGAGACTTAGTGTTTTTCCTAATTTCTACTTATATGAAAGAGTTTAAAGACTTCTATATTGTTTTATGAAAAGTTTTAATTCTGCACTACTTTTTATTATGTGTATGCAATGAATCATATGAAAGAGGCTTGTCTTAGAACTCCGAGAGTTCGACGACGACGGTTACAATCCAAGATTGTACCTTATCTTCTAGGGTATGGTTTTGGGATGTGACAAGTTTGGTATCAGAGCTTAGGTTGGTGAAAGTAGTTTTAGGTATCAAAAAGTCTCATCAAGTCACGTCTAGTAGAGTCTTGACCATCGGTGTGAATCGCGACACATCTATGGGCGAGAGGCTATAGGACGATAGAGTTTCCCTTCTTTTCTACTCCTATATCGTGTGGTAGAGTAACTGTTATGATTATCCTTCTTATGAGTTTCCTTGTGTTTGCTAGGAGATGAATATTAGAAGGATGGTCGCTAGAAGGTTGGAAGAGGAGAGGGTGAATGAGGAGATTCCTCAAGTTGAGCAAGTTGAGCAAGTTGCTCAAGGTGGGCAAGGTGCTCAAGTCCTCCCCAAGGTGATCAGGTTCCTAATGTAGGAGGAGGTAATAAGGTACCGGAGTTGTCTAATAGGGTGATTGGAGAGGCTTTGATGGCTTTGGCTCAAGCCGTAACTACTCAAATCAATTTGAGTATGATGCCTAGGATTATGGAGAGCACTATGACATCTACGTTGAGAGACTTAGTGAGGGAAGAATGCTATGCGACTATACTACAAGATAATGTGACCTTATCTAGACACATGATGTATGTACAGTCATGTGAACAATATAATCTTGGGAGGATGTCAAGTAGCTTGAAGAGGAGTGTTGCTAGTGATCAAGAGCATCCTAGGTTCAAGAAAAGAGTTCAATCTCAAGAAGAGCCTAGGAGGGCTAAGATGAGGTTTGAGAAAGGAGGTAGTTCCAAGGATGGCAAACCTACTTGTGCCAATTGTGGCAAGAAACACTATGGTGAGTGTTTATTGGGTACCGATGGTTGATTTGGATGTGGAAAGGATGGGCACAAAGTGAGAGATTGTCCAAACATTTCTTCTAGGAAGGAGGGCAAGAGGGTTGAGCCTAGTGTTCCAAAGGAAGATGCTCCAACTAAGAGGCGTTTCTATGCACTCCGTACTAGAATTGAGAAGCCGGGTGATGGTGATGATTATTTTGGTAAGTTATTGTTTCTCTTTTGATAGTATGAGTTCCTTCTAAGTGGGGGAGTATGGTTTGTAGATGGGATAGAATTCCTTGATTTGTTGCATGTGCATGATGTTTAGGAGTTTGGTTGAAATTGAATTTCATTAACTTCTTACATTGTGTGTTTTATTGAGTTATGAGAATGTTTTAGGATGTGTTTATATGATGTTACTTTGCATGTTAGCATGTTCATATCATGAATTTCCAAAAAGCTCCATTTTTGAAATTTGGCAAAATCACTGTAGCTTGTTAAACTGCTCACTGTAAAAATTTTTGGTTAAAATGATATTTGATTCGTTGGACTAAAATTGTGGTAATGTGGTTAGAACTGATGTATATGAGTAGGGTATTGAGTATAAAATGAGTTTTTGCTATTTGGATTGAAGCATGTGAGTTTTGTAGCATGACGAGTTATAGAATTGTCTTCTAGTTTCTTGTCGTGTTGTGAATCTCTTCATTATGTGGACTTGATGTTTTCTTCTTGGTTATGTGTTTTATGGTTTGGTTATGTGCTTTTAGTTGAGTCTCTAATCTTGGAAATGTACGGAGAGTGGCAAGTGTCATTCGAGGACGAATGTGGTCTAAGTAGGGGAGATTGTAAGACCTCGAAAATGACATAGGTTAACTAGAGCCTAACAATGTTGGTATTGGTGTTATAAGGTCCTAAATATGTTTAATATGTGTTATAGATTCAGTTGCTAAAGTATTAGAGGTGTTGGAAGTCAAACGTCAAGGGACGACTAAGACGTTTGACGACTAAGTCACCTAAATGTCTCTTATCTAGTTCTATGTGTTTATGTGTGTTTCATGGTGTTTTAAGGTTCTTAATAGAGTTAATACAGCATGTATAGTGAGTGGTTAAAGTTTCGTGAAGTTTGGAGGTCAAACGATCAAGAACGTCCAAGGCGTTTGAAAGATATGCCTTGAGTCGACCTTGTACATCTAGGCGAGTTTCGTTTAGTTTTACGTGTTAGTTTTGGATGAAATTCATGTGAGAGGAGAAGAGTACATGCTAGAAGGTGTTCAAATGAGAAGATTTGGACTTCACTGTAACAGTGATGTGACTTCACTGTAATGTGAGTCTTAAAATTATGATTTCGTCTTAAAATTTTTCTTATGTGATTTTAAGTTGCTAAATGTTATTCTTATGATGATATTATGATGTTTTAAATAAAAGATGCATATTTCCAATAAAGTTCGTTTTCATGATTTCATGCATAATGACATACTTAGTACATGTGGTTGTACTAATTCCATGCTTTATTTTCTATCTATATAGTTCTTGGTAGGTGAAGAGCTTTGGTAAGAAGACTTGGACAAGGAGATCGTTCAAGAAGAGTTGAAATATGTCCTCACTTGACTCGAGGGCATATATGTCATTTATGTTTCTTTCATGATGTTTTGTAATAGACTATATAGTAGTATGTTTTAAATTCGTATTGTCCATGTCCCAAGTATTATCGTGTCTTAAGACGATGATCGAGACTTAGTGTATTTCCTATTTCCATATATGAAAGAGTTTATGACTTCTATAATATTTTATGAAAAATTTTAATTCCGCACTACTTTTCGTTATATATATGTGATGAATGATATGATAGGCTTGTATAAGACTTCTCAGAGGTTGAATACGCCGGTTGTAATCCAAGATTGTACCCTAACTTCTAGGGTGTGGTTTCGGGATGTGAAAATCTTTGTATGAGAGCATAGGTTAATGAAAGTAGTCTTAGGTATCAAAAAGTCTCGAAAAGTCACCTCTAGTAGAGTCTTGACCATTGGTGTGAGTCGCGACACATCTATGAGAGAGAGGCTATAGGACGATTGTGTTTCCCTTCATTTTTACTCCTATGTTCGTACGGTAGAGTTATGTTATGACTATCCTTCTAAATGTGTTTCCTTGTGTTTCTAGGAGATGAATACTAGAAATGACCACTAGAAGGATGGTAGAGGGAAGGGTTCATGAGGAAATTCCTCCTCATGTTGAGCAAGTTGAACAAGTGCTTCATGATGGGCAAGGTGTCCAAGGTGCTCAAGGTGCCCAAGTGCCTCCTAAAGGTGATCAGGCCCCTAATGTGGGAGGAGGTAATGAGGTGCCGGATTTGACTAATCGTGATATTAGGGGGCTTTGCTTGCTTTAGCCCGAGCTGTGACTACTCAATTTAACTTGAACATGGTGCCTAGGGTTAATGCTATGGAGAGCACTATGTCATCAGGTTGAGAGACTTTGTGAGGTTGAATCCTCCAATCTTTCTTGCTCAAAGGTGAATGAGGATCCCCAAGAATTTCTTGATGGTGTGTACAAAGTTTTGAGTGCTATGGGGGTTACATATAGGGAAAAGGCGGAGTTGGCTTCTTATCAATTAAGAGATGTGTCTCAAATTTGGTACACTCAATGTAAGGACAATAGGCCAAATGATTTGGGTCCTATTGAGTGGGAAGAATTCAAGGAAGCTTTTCTTGGCAAGTACTTTCCCCGTGAGAGGAGAGAGGTTAAGGTAGAAGAATTTATCAATCTCAAGCAAGGCAATATGAGTGTTGAGGAATACTCTTTGAAGTTCTCAACTTTGTCTAGGTATGCACCTTCCCTAGTTTCAAATCCAAGGGATAAAATGAGTCACTTTTTGACAGGTGTAGCCGACTTAGTGAGGGAGGAATACCGTACGGCTATGTTGCATGATGATATGACTTTGTCTAGACTCATGGTGTATGCAAAATCAATTGAAGAGTCTAAACTTAGGAGGATATCAAGGAGCTTGAAAAGGAGTGTTGCTAGTGACCAAGTGCAACCTAGGTTCAAAAAGAGGGCTCAAACTCAAGATGGACTTAATGTTCCTAAGAAGAAGTTTGAGAAAGGAGGTTGTTCTAGCAATGCCAAACCTACATGTGCCACTTGTGGTAAGAGGAATTATGGTGAGTGTCTATTGGGTACCGGTAGTTGCTTTGGATGTGGAAAAGTTGGGATCAAAGTGAGAGATTGTCCAAACATTGCTTCTAGGAAGGAGGGTAAAAAGGTTGAGCCTAGTGTTCCAAAGGAAGATGCTCCAACTAATAGGCGTTTATATGCACTCCGTACTAGAGGTGAGAAGCCGGATGATGGTGGTGATGATGTTGGTAAGTCCTTGTTTCTCTTGTTATAGTATGACTTCCTTCTAAGTGGGGGAGTATAGTTAGAATTGTACTAGAAGTTGTTGCATGTGCATGATGTTTAGGAGTTTGGTTGAAATTGAATTTCATTAACTTCTTTGCATTGTGTGTTTTATTGAGTTATGAGCATGTTGTAAGATGTGTTTATTTGATGTTACCTTGCATATTAGCATGTCTATATCATGAATTGCCTAAAAGATGCATTTTTGAAAAATGTGGTAAAATCACTGTAGCATGGAAAAACAGTTCACTGTGTAATTTTTTAAAAAGTGGCTAATTGATTCGTTGGTCTATAATTGTTGTTATGTGGTTAGAACTGATGTGTATAAGTATGATATTGAATAAAAAATTCATTTTTACCATTTGGAATGAAGCATGTGAGTTTTGTAGCATAATGTGTTATAGAATTGTGTTCTAGTTTCTTGTTGTGTTGTGAATGTCTTGAACATGTGAAATTAATGTTTTATTCTTGATTATGTGTTGTATGGTTTGGTTATGTGCTGCTAAGTTAATTCCCTATTATTGGAAGTGTTCGGAGAGTGGCAAGTGTCATTCGAGGACGAATGTTGTCCAAGTGGGGGAGATTGTAAGACCTTGAAAATGACTTAGGTTAACTAGATCCCAACATGTTGGTAATGGTGGTATAATGTCCTAATGTAGTCTATTATATGGTTTAGCTAAGAGTTTAGGTGCATTGGAAGTCAAACGTCAAAGGACGACTAAGACGTTCGACGACTAAGTCAACTATGTGCCTCATATGTGGTTCTATGTTTTTATGTGTAATTAATGAGGTTGTAAGGTTCTTAAATGAGTTTAAATGGTGTATAAAGTTAGTGTGTCAATTTTCGTGGAGTTTGGAGGTCAAACGCCCAAGAACGTCCATGAAGTTTGAAAGATATGCCTTGAATGACCTTGTGTGTCTAGGCATGTTTCGTCGAGTTTTACATGTTTTTTTTTGGATGAAATTTATGTGAGAGGTGTTAAACTAATAGAGATGTAACGGCCTGTATTTTTGTATGTGGTAGTTCTATTCATGTTATACTTGACATATACTTATAGTGTAGGTGAGGGATCATGTTTCTTACATGATTAGTGTTGGTTTAAACTAGCTTGGAAGGTGATGTAATGCCTTGCACATTTTAGCATATGTATTGCAAGTTAACTCCGATGGAAAGTATTTAAGTAATTATAGTAAGGTGGTAATTGAGCTAGCAGTTGCATCACCTACTTGATCTATATTATAGTTAAAGGGCCCAAGTTTGATTGACCAGATTTAGGCTTATATTTAAGGGCTCATTTGAAGCCCAAACCTATTAAAGAAAATGTGAATGAAAGAAGGCCCAACAGCCAAATCTGCCAATTGGCCATTATGGATAAAGCCCAAGTGAAACTAAGTAAGTACATGACCTCCTAAGATTTGTTTTACCATGTTATTGGGCCAAGTGTGTACCACCTACTTGCACTAATCTGTCCCAAGCTGATTAAAAGAACAAAGGAAAAATGGACAGCCAAGGTCCAATAATATTAAGTCCAAAAGGGCCCAAGTTAAAAGGACAAGCAGGTGGGGCACCTACTTGACATTATATGGACCAAAATTGGTCAAGAGTGTTCGGCACATAACACCTCCTTTTTCAAAGGATAAGGATCAAGTCTTATTCTCCATTTTGAACTTGCAAAATTTCAGATTTTCTTAAGTTTCTTTCTTGGTCTCTCTTGGCTTCAATAACAGCCCTAAAACACCTTAGGGATTCTTGAGTGCTGTCTCATTTTCAAGTAAGAAGTTTGAAGGAGAGTTTGAATTCTTGAAGTACAAGTTTAGAGGATAAATTTCCAGAATTAAGGTAAGACTTCAACCCATTTGTTTTCCTCTCTTTGATCATGTTTGGATTGGAGAATTTTTTTATATATTTATCAAGAATTCATGGATGATGATAAATCTTTGAGTCAATATTCTCCTATTATGCTGAAAGATTTGAGATTGTTAGTGGCTGCCTTATGAATATTGTTGTTGAGGGCTGTTTGAGTATCTCTGGAAATGATGTTTGAAGTTGTATTAATGTGTAGAGGAAGGGTGTGGTGGTTCACCATTTATGTAAGGGTTGTATGGGCCTGATTTCCATCAAATATTTTTTAGCTACTGTTTTGGAGAACCTTATTGTGATTAGCTGCTGATGTTAGCTTAATCATGACTTATGTTGTAGATTAGCACCCAATAAGGAAGGCTGAATCGTGATAGTGGT